>VNJQ01001306.1:0-67632 GCA_008042515.1 Drosophila truncata | reverse complement strand
GAGGGGAAAGAGGAGGAGTGCCTGGAAAATGTATGTCAAGTGTTACCAAAAGCAACTTTGACATCCATCATTTGGCATCTGTGGCACTTGTTGACCTTTGTTTGCAACAAGACACAAACAAGACAGAGGAGGCAGTAAGGAAAATCCAGGTGGAAAGGGAAAATGAGAGGGAAGTGGGCTAAGTTAGAACCCCCCCACTGACCCCCAACTGACAGCTAATCAAAATGTCGCACAAAGTTCATTAACAACATTTTCCAGTCAATTGTCTCGTCAAGTGAAAGAGACGTAGATGTAGAGAGAAGGAAGAAGCTCAGAAAAGACACTGAGAGCATATTTCTGCAGACGAGTACAGTAAACTCTCTATACAAAAGAAGGCTATAAAAAACTACCCAAACTAAGTAATAAATTATAAGGTAAACTTATTGTTTGATGACAAAACTACGTAATAAATTATAAGTTAAACTTATTGTTTGATGTTAAAAAGAACTTTTTTCCTTTCAGTTATTTAATAAAAAATTTAAAATAATTCCTTAAAAAATTATAACTCATATTTTTCAAGCTTAATTTACCAAACCAAACTAAGAAATAAATTCCAAGTTAAGTCAGTTGGTTGCCAAAAAATGTTGAATAATCTAAGAAGAAAAGTGTGCCCAGGTATTCCTAAAGGAAAAAATCTCTACTTTGGACAAAACGGCGAGAGGATCCCCTTCCCCCTATTAGGATTACTGAAACAAATCAGGAATACTGGAATTAGGAACAAAACCCTGGCGTAGATAAATAGTAAACTTATTGTTTGATGATAAAGAGACCTCTTTTCTTTTCTGGTAATTCAATAAAGAATTAAAAATAATTCCTTTAAATTTAATAACTCATACTTCTAAAGCTTCACTTTTTAAGTATATTAACTTAGTTTATAAACTAATTTTCATTACTCACTGTACTTATCTTTACACCTGCCACAAGCCCACTCTCCTCTCTCTCCTCAACATCCTCGTTGAGGTCGCTGGCTCACTTTGTTAAGAACTTGGCATAAAGTTGTTTGTCTTTCACCTCAGCGTGTCGATGACATAACAACGACTTTGGCTGGCGGTAGGCGGTGCAAATGCCAGGTTCTGAGGGCAAAATTTATTACTAGGCAAATCAAGTAAACTTAACGAACTGTTCCTGACGCACAACAGACCGACAGAAAGACAGACGTCATTTGGTTAGCCAACAAGCTCAATGCCCAGGTACGTGGCAAGATAAAATTTAAAAAAAAAACCATATTTCTGAGAGTCTTTGGAAAGCTTCTAACAATTTTTTAGTAAGTAAAAAATAAGGAATATGTAAATAGTGTAAATATTATATATTGTAAATAGTGTAAATATTATATATTATAAATAGTGTAAATATTATATATTAAAACAAAGATAAGGTAACACTAAGAAACCATCGAATGTAACTATCGATAGGAAGAAGACTCGATACGGTAATCGATGGTGCATGATCACTCTTATAGAGAACGAGACCAGACAGACGAAAAAAGAATAAAAGAAAATAAGAATTTATATAATATAATAAAACTACATTCAAACATTTAATATTATATTTCCCTTTAACCAGCATTAGTTTTCCATTGGGAAAAAAAATACTGCTTGCTGTTCTTGCTGTTTTCCTCCATTTCCAAATTGAATTTTCCCACGTTGAGGCATTCCATTGAACTAACCGTCGGCCAAGGGTGTAAAAATCAATCAAACAAAACGGACTGACACTTGGACAGACGATTAAAGGAAATGGGAGCTGCTTCTGGCAAAGCAGCAACTCGATATGCAAGTAAACGAAAGAAGGGAGGAAAACTTTGGGGGGGGGGGCCAAGACAGATGGAAAAGTTTGTGGAAGAACAAGTGGAGTGTGGGGTGGGGTGTGTGGAGGTTAAGGAAAAATGGCAGAGAAAATGGCAGGGACTCTGTTTCATTGTTTCGGTCAAACGCACAACAACAGAGCGTTAAATTCACACACAAAAACCCAGAGACAAATGAAACGGACGAAGATAAGTACGATTTTGATAAGCAACCTAAGGCTATGGGAAGTCACTTAAGCAGATTTAATGTGGTATTAAAATTATAGTTTTATTATAAAGCAACTTATTTTAATATTTAATAGAGTTTTGGGTGAAACAGTAAGAAGTCAGGCGGTTTTTTATAAAGTTAACTCAAGAAATTCTAGCTAAAAACCATAAATAAAATATTTAAGGGTTAAACAATTATAACTTTTTAAAAATTTTTGATTTTTTTAAAGGTTTTCGTTCTAGTTTTAATTAAAATTGATAATTACACCATCAATAGTAATTATTAGAGATAAAATTGCCATATTTTCTGTCAAGTAACAACTCTAAATTAAATTAAAAAATAAATATTTTAAGGAATACGTTTTTTATGGGTTCTTAGGCTTATTTTATTTATTTCCGAATTCATTTCTACTTTAAATTTATAAGATTCAAAGATCTCTAAGGAATAAACATAATTAGGGACTTCAGAACCAAAACCTTAATGGTTTCCATAATGTTTATAGAAACCCAACTAGAACTCCTTTGATTTTATATAACCAAAACTATTATATAACCAAAGTCGTATAAAAACTATTCCAATCGTTGAATTTTTGGGTTCCCTGAACCTTTCATCTATTATAATTTTTTAATTGGCAAAAAAACAAATAACTAAAAAGGCACCAAGGCTTGTTAGCCAGTTTCTTGGGGTTCCCCCAAAGAGAATGACAAATGCATGTGTGCTTTTTTTTAGTCCGGCCATTAGCTGGCGGGATTATTTTTGCATATCAAATGGCCAAGAGGAGTTCTTCGTCCTGCAGTGCAACGAGTGAGAGAGAGTCCTTCAGCGGCGGTGGAAGGGGGGAGGGTGTTAGGAAATACGCACAAAAGCGCAAGCAAGGCAAACAGGTCAAGGATATTATGCATATGTGAGTAGGCAAAACGAAACAAAGGCGGCGGTGAGGTGAAACTGAGGACAAAATGGTAAGGGTGAACCAAAGCCAAAGGACTCTCATTTCGGCAGCCATTGTCAGCCGCCAGTTGTCGTCGTCGTCCTACTACTCGTCTGCCAGCATCATCCTTCTTCGTCTTCTTCATCTACAACGTCATTGTTGTTCTCGCACCACTCGAAAGTCGCACAAATGAACGCGTAATTGTTTGCACATGAATACATTGAGTAAATATTTGCAAACACATTCAGCATTCCACCGCCGTCGTTGCTTTTCTCAATTTTTCCACCGCTTTTCCACCGACTCGCCGCTCGACTGCATCCTGAGCCCCTGGCTGAGCCATCATCATTTGCATGCCTCCGAAAGGAGGCGAAAGGCGAAAGGAGACTTGAATTGCATTGGCAAGTCAAAGAAGGCCTTAATCTGCTTACCTTGCCTTGGTGACATTTCTTTTCACATTCAGAGAGAGAGAGAGAGAGATGCCTGGAAAATGGAAAATCCTTGCTGCTTCTGCTGCAAGGAAAAACTTGCTTAGCTTGGCAGAGGCTTTGCTTTAATTACGATGCCTCTGCATCCGCCACCCCGCACTTTGAGAGCATAAACAAATTGCAAATTGTTTATGGCATGCAAATTAATCAAATCTCCTTTCTCAATTAAGCCTGCAAGCCTGCAAGATGATGATGATGATGCCTAGGGAAAATGAAGAAAAAAATACGAAGGGGGGAAAAACCTATGCATAAAGCAAAACCAAAGAAAAACATTGGAAAAATTGAAGAAATAGAAAAAATATTCAATTTGCCAGGCAACCCCTTTTAAAGGAATAATAAATACCTAAAGAAAATTGTGTGTGTAACGATACTTTAGGGGGATTATATAGATTTTATATATATTATTTAAAAACTAAAGTAAATTACTTTATTTTTGTTTATATTTTGTTATTTGAAATGTATTTCTTTATTTATTTTTAGATTTTCAGCATTTTAAGTGGACTTTCAATTGAATTATCTTCAAGTTGATTCAATTTTTAAGTGATTTCTATAGATTTCATATTTATTATTATTTAAAACTGAAGGCAATTATTTAACTTTTGTTTATATTTTGTTTCTTGAGATATATTTTTTGATTTATTTATAGTTTTCAGCTTGTAAGTGATTTGTATAGATTTCATATTTATTATTATTCAAAAACTCAAGTAAATTACTCTACTTTTCTTTATATTATATTTTGTTGTTTGAAATCTATTCCTTTTTATAGATTTCCAGCATTTAAAGTAGACTTTCAATTGAATTATCTTCAAGTAGATTAAATTTTTAAGTAAAACGTATAGATTTTATATCTATTATTATTTAAAAACTAAAGTAAATTACCTTTGTTTATATTTTGTAATTAAAAAAAAAACTTTTTCTATAGTTATTTATAGATTTCCAGCATTTTAAATAGACTTTCAATTCAACTATCTTCAAGTTGATTCAATATTTAAGTGAAAAGAGTAGATTTCATATTTATTATTATTTAAAAACTAAAGTAAATTACAATACTTGACTTTATATTTTGTTTTTTTTTTTAATCTATTTCTTTATTTATTTATAGTTTTCAATTTTTAAGTGAAACGTATACATTTTATATTTATTATTACTTAAAAACTAAAGTAAATTACCCTACTTTTCTTTATATTTTTTGTTATTTTAAGTCTATTCCTTTTTATGGATTCCCAGCATTTTAAGTAGACTTCAGAATCGAATTATCTTCAAGTTGATTCAATTTTTAAGTGAAAATATATGCATATGGAGGGATACTGACATTTGCTTGCCTGCAATTAAATTCTCACAGTTCAGTAATTGGGAGCCAACAGTTTCTCTCTCTCTCCCCCTCCCCCTCGCCCAAAGTTCACAGTTCACAGTTCGCATTTTCCATTTTCCATTTACCATTTATACCCCCCGTCCGCCTCGGGGATGCTCAACTTCATGTAATTGAGTGTAAACTTGTCAGAGCATTTATTTAATGCCTAATCAAGTGATGTATAACACATGACTTGCCCACTTCGCCACCTTCGGGATACAGACTTGCAGATAGAGGATTCAGGATGGAGGATGAAGGATTCAGGATAGAGGATTCAGGATGGAGGATTCTGTATGAAGGATTCAGGATGGAAAATTCTGGATTGAAGACTTAAGATTCAGGCTTCAGGCTGGACCGGATGGCAGGGGTTAAGTTAAAGTGTCGTGTCAGTTGTAGTTCTTGGCTGTCAAAGTTGTCTCTGTGTGTGTTCGTTGGCCAATTAGCATAATTTCTTGTCTCAACTTTAGACCCAGATGCAACAGATAGGAAAGTATATATCTGCGACACATCTAAATTGCCGGAATTGCTTGGAATATATATTATATACACGCTTTAAGTTGGCAATTAAATTAGGAAAACTTATCCAGTTGGTTGGCAATTTTCGCTTCGATGGATTCTCGCTCATTAAAGAATAAATTTGTAATTATTTCTAGATGTTCAACGGCACAACAATTAATCATTGGGATCTTATTTGGGATTAAGAGGGTGTGTGTGTGTGTGAAATTAAAGAAAAGTAGAAATGACAAAAGGATTTTCCATAGCCTAGTTTCCTCAATTTCCATTTAAACTTGAGGATTTTAGCTCTGGTAGACTAAATATATTGAAAGCTCATAGGAATCGTTTAAATTAACTCTCAAATTAAGCTTTTATATATTTTATTTTATATTTTAATGTATTTGGAAGCCTAAAAATATATTCTTTAATAACTGTGAGGCATAAAATAAAAGTTTTTATTGAAATAATAATTATTACTCCTCAATTTCCATTTAAATTTGAGGATTTAAGCTCTTGTAGACTAAATATATTGAAAGCTAACAAGAATCGCATAAATTAACTCTCAAATTAAGCTTTTATATATTTTAATTTATATTTTAATGTTCTGGTAAGCTTAAAAAATTATTTACGAATAACTGTGAGGCATAAAATAAGAGTTATTATTTTAATAATAATTATTACTCAAATAACACTGTTTTCTAAAGCCTTAAAAAGGGTTTATTATAATAATTAAAATTATTACAACAAAGAACATAGTCTTATATAAATATTTATATGTTTAAATAAATATTCTTTCAAGAATTAAATTTATTTAATTTATTTTAATTTACTAATACATTTTTTAGCTTTTCTTTTATAATTTCAGGCAATTTTCTTAAGCCAAAGGCTTTATAATGGTAAATATAATTATTAAAACAAAGAGTAAAACTTGTAAAGTGTTCTAAACTTAAAACAAAATATTTTCTCTGCTAAAATTGCATTCTTTTGGTTGAAAACTGCATTTTCCGCTCAACGGTGCAGACTTTTCAAAAGCCTTTGGCTAATCCACATCATCGGGAGTCTCATTTCCGCTGCTGCAATGGAGTCCTTGTCTGGTTTCGAGCCTGAAAATGCCAGCCAGGTGACAGGAGACCCACCACTCCTCCGCATCCTTAACTCAACCCCAAACCCCTCTCAACCCCTTTTTGGCAATTATGGCCGCTTCGATGGCCATAAGCGATTAGAGGATGGGCGTAAGAGAAAATATCAACAGCTGGCAAAGAGCGAGCCAAGGTCGTTGCCGCTCTCTTCTCACCACGGCAAGTGGGTGGCAAGTGGGTCGAGGAAAACTCACCACTTGCCGACAACTGACGAACATCAGCAGGCAGGCGCCACGAGGATTTTCCCTGTGCGGCATTCAGTCTCACGTTGAACTCTGCCGCCGTTTGTTGTTCAGCCGGCGACGAACTCAGCTCCGATTTGGCCAACTTGAACTCACACACACAGACGGTGCCAGCCAGCCGACCAAGGACGAAGGACGAAAGACCACGACGACCAATATTTCGCGACTGTGAATGCTTTGTGAAGAAGAGAAGAGGTCAGAAGAGGTCCTGCAAGTGATCGCGTGCCAATAATTACAGCCATTAAGGCCAAGTGAAAGAAATAAACCTCAAAAGTTTACATTCAAAGTTCGCTGATCTTT
The DNA here is from genome assembly GCA_008042515.1 of Drosophila truncata. Lineage (NCBI taxonomy): Eukaryota > Metazoa > Arthropoda > Insecta > Diptera > Drosophilidae > Drosophila > Drosophila truncata. The sequence continues at coordinate 60,644 of VNJQ01001306.1, read as the reverse complement.
CCCAACGCGATTTTTGCCTTTACATTTTCCAACGTTTTCCGTTTTTCTTGTTGTCCTCTTTTTTTTTGTGTTTGTTTTTGTTAAGCCGGCACAACACATTTGGTGAAAAGTTTGGTGGTTGATACAAAAATTCAATAACGAAAAGTGAATGCAACAAATGCGCATAAAATGAAAAATTTGCCCACTTAAGTGTGAAAATAAACACCAAACAAAAAATAAAATAAAATAAAACAAGGAATAAATAAAGAGCTGCAAGCATAAAAAATCTGAAAAGCAGAGAAATAATAATAAAAAAATCCAATCGAAGCCAAGGCAGGCAGGAGAAAGTCCGCCAAGAAACGGTTAGTAAACAACGAAATTTGTTTGTTTTTGTGGCTGCTTTTATAGTTGTGTGTGTTTAAGAGTGGATGTGTGTGAAGGTGTGAAGTTGTTAAAGGTATGTGGTGGTGTCTGTAATTGTTTATGGTTAAGTAAAATATTTTTTAAATATTTTTCTGGTGTTGTGAGTTGTCAACAAATATTAGACATTGATCCTTTATGACTTGGCTTTGTTATAGGAGAGTTTCAGAGAGAGTTCTTAACTTTTTTGTACAAGAAAATTTCAGTTTATTAAGCTTTCATGGGCAAAAGTCTAATAATTGATAAAGCGGATCCTAAAACAAGATATTCAATATTTGTTTCAAGATATTATATAAAAAAGATAATAATGACAGAGAAGTCTGTTTTAAAAATCAGTCAATTTCACAAATCAAGTCGTAGCTCTGGGAATTTAAGAACTATAAATCAGTACTTCAATGGGGCAAAGATACAGAAAGTATCGTTTTGTTTTCTCATTTTTTTGTACAAGAAATTCTTCGTTTATTAAGCTTTCATAGGCAAAAGTCTAACAATTGAGAATAGAAGATCATAAAACAAGAAATTTAATAATATGTTCAAGATATTATATAAAAGAGATAATAATAATAATAATTATAGAAAAAACTGTTTTAAAAATCAGTTAATTTCACAAATCACAAAGTCGTAGCTCTGGGAATTTAAGAACTATAAATCAGTACTATAATGGGGCAAACATAAAGAAAGGATCGTGTTGAAAGAAACCAAACTATGCAGGCAGAAAAGTCAGAAAACATTCCGTAAAGTGCGACAAAACAGAGTCAACCCCACACTCACACACACACACACACACACAGAGACAGGACTCGAGGACCTCAAGGACCTACATGATTTATAAGACACATTAAATTGAATATTCAACATAATGTAGCATTTAAATGACCCACGCACAGGGCTCTGGCATAAAACAGAACCGACACATAAACACACATAAATATATATATATTCTATATATTTTGTATATATATACATATATTCCTTATAGTATATATCCTTTATAAGACAAGACTTCGCCTTGAAGTTTAACTTCGTTGAAAGCGGAGCAACAAGCCTCCTTTTTAGCTAAAAGGGTGTTTGTGTGTGTGTGGGTTTAAAGGTTATGTCTCACCATATTGTTTAAATATGAAAATCACTTAAAGTTTTACCAGCGATTGAATTCTTACCAAAAAAAAAAGAAAAAGAAAAAAAACCTCCTGCTGCTGCTGGCTTGTGTGTGCAAAAGTAATTTACCAACACAGACACTTCGAGGCAGCCCAAGGATCATAAATCACACGTTCTGCCCGAAACTACAGAAAATGACACACACTCCCCGGTTCGCTGAGGGGGAAAAAGCTGGGCAGGAAAATCAACGGGGGGGAAGGAGCGAGACACACGCGTTACGTGTCCAGGTCAGAATGTCAGAAGTCAGCCAATTTGGGAAACATTTTGACAGACACTGCGCTTAGCCGTGCGTTGTGCAACACTTTAGCCGGCGGTTATCGGAGAAGGATATCGATAGCAATATCGAAATTAATATTTATTAAACATCTATACTGTGTATATTTATATAAAAAAATTTTTTGGGTTCGGGTTTTCATTAAGAAAATATTTCATTTCTTATATATTTTCTCTGAAGTTGGCTTTTTAATTTAAAAATATATAATTATGTTTAAAGATTAATTTATTCATGAAATAATTTGTTAATAGTTTCCTTTGCTTATTTTATTTTTAAGCGAAAAATATATACAAAATTTGTATTTAATTGTTTTTATTACAATTTTTACCTTGACTTTAGTTTTTGAAAGTCCAATTATTTGTAATATGTAAAATACTAAATATAAATATATAAAAATAATATGAACTTACGACTTGAAGAGATAATTAATAATAATAATAATGCCAGAAAAGAAAAACAAATTCAAGTTAGGCAAAATATAAATGTTCATAATTTAAATTCCACATTTACCAATTAATTAAGCTCAACGATTATTTCCTGCAGCATTCCTTTCTCTGTTTGGTTTACATTTTCAATAATAATAATAACAAAATATGTCATAGTTTGGCAAACAAGTAAAACATCAAAAACAATTTGTATATTTCTTTTTTCTATTTTCTATTTTCTGATTTTTTAATAACATTTTTGTGTTCATATTTGTGAACACAAATTGTTTCGTGGTTGCAAAGTTGCGATAGATAAACTTTGCCAGTACAAAATGGAAAAGTTAACATATAGTTTACACTTTAAAAGGGGTCAATATATATGCAGCTAATAGATAGTCTCAAAAATTTCATTAAGAAGTTAAGGGTTTTGTTTTTTGTAATTTCCAACAACTTTTTAGTTTTAGTTTATCATCAAAATGAAATTAAAATGTAATTACTTTTTAAGGACTTAATATTTATATTAACTTAACTTCCAACTTATTCTCTCGATGGTAAAACCATTTAACCCCCCTTCAGCAGGACTTAACCCCAAGTTCCTTAGCTTGATTTTTCGCCTGACCCAAGTGATTACCACGAAAGGCAACCCAAACTCCAGGGGCTTCTGACTTCGAAATTGCCCATAATCCATTCTCCAAGCCCCCGGATAATCACTCATGCCATACCCTCTTGACCCGCAAATCATATTTCGCAGGCCTGAGTTATGGCCTGCGACTTCCTTTTTCGGCAACAAAAATATGTACAAAAAAAAAAAAAAAATACAGCAAAAAGTGTATAAAAAAAATGTAAAAAAAAAGAAAGACCCTGCGGGTTAACAAGATGTTTATAAAAATGATATTACGATTTACCTAACCCACACGCCGATGACGACGACGACACGCACAATGTGTGAAATGAATGTCGAGCGAGGAGAAGCCAGGATGAGGCTGAAGCTGAAGCCCAGGCCGAGGCTGAGGCCATTAGACAACGCATTAATCTAATCATATGAGTTCGTCTGTCTGCTCATCTCCGTTCCCGTTCCCGTTCCCGTTCCCCCCTTCCCTGAAGTACCAAAAATCATGAACTCAAAAATCCTGACTGGGATTTTGGCCTCTAAAAAAATACAACAAAAACGAACAAGAAGTAAGCTATTTAGCAGAGTTCTTCGACTAAAAAATACCTAAGGAAAAATATAGAAAATATGGAATATAAGGAAGTGGGGAAAAATATAGAAAATATAAAATATAAGGGAAGTTAAGTAATATAAATAATAAGATATATAAATAAATATATATAAAAATATAAAAATTATATAGATCTATAAATAATTTAATAGAGAAGCCTTTTCTCTGTATATTTTAATACATATTTTATTAATTCTATTTCACCTTATTTTTCCATTAAATTGTGTTGGTAAAATATATTCGTACTATTCATTATTATTTTATTTGTTTAATAACTTAAAAATGATTTACATTTTAAGACAACTTTTAGTAGCCTTTAAAAATATTTTTCTGAAGATCTATTCCCTCAAATTTCCTTTTTAAATTTCCCTGTTAAATTTCCTTTTTTAAATTTCCTTTTTAAATTTCCTTTTTAAATTTCCTTTTTAAATTTCTCTTTTCAATTTCCTTTTTAAATTTGCTTTTTAAATTTGCTTTTTAAATTTTCTTTTTAAATTTTCTTTTTAAATTTCCTTTTAAATTTCCTTTTTAAATTTCCTCTTTAAATTCCCTTTTTAAATTTCCTTTTTAAATTCCTTTTGTAAATTTCCTTTTTAAATTTCCTTATTAAATTTCTTTTTAAATTTCCTTTCTAAATATCCTTTTTAAATTTCTTTTTAAATTTCCTTTCTAAATATCCTTTTTAAATTTCCTTTCTTTAATTTCCTTTTTAAATTTCCCTTGTAAATTTCCTTTTTTAATTTCCTCTTTTAAATTTCCCTTTTAAATTTCCTTTTTTAATTTCCTCTTTTAAATTTCCTTTTAATTATGGCTAATTATAAAACCAAATATACCCCATATTTTCGTCAAGTGTCAAGGGTATTAAAAACGCCAACAGACTCTGGGACATTTGCAAGTTGATTTATAAGCGCGCTGATGTCAGTTACGTGCAAAATGGCAGCAAGTTTTTGGCCCACGCACGCACTCAATAATGTTGCGAGTTTTTCGAGATGAAAAGGGGTTGAGGATGAGAAGGGGAGGCTAAAAGGACAGGGGACTTACCTGCTTTTGTACTCTGACACAGGTGGAATGGTGAAAGGTTACTGAAGAGGATTTTGGCAAGGCAACGCTCGCGCTGCCATTGCGCAAATTGCTTGCAACACTTTTTGTGCCATTCACCCGCTGCTGCTCGTGGTCCTGGCCCTGTTCCTTATCCTGCCTGCTCCTCCTGCTACTGGTTCCTGACTCCCACTCCTCTACTGAATGCTTTGGCTTTTATAAATCGTTTAGACACCGCCGCCATACCATTTCAGGCCAACTGAATAACAACAGAAAGCAGCAACAGCAGCGGCGGTGGTGGTGGCGACAAGTCGACTCAAAAGAAGCCCGAAAAACAGGAAGCCACTCCCCGGGCTCCCTGTTTTTTGGTCGCCACTCAAAACACATCCATCAACAGCGTATTTATATGCGAAAAAGTGAGAGAGAGAGCCTTGGCAAGGCAAAAGGTTAAAGGTGTTTTTCTGTATCCAGCTTAAGGCAAGGCTCCTAATTGTCAGATTTTGCTTTGGCTTCGTTGCCTGTTTGGTCCTTGCATACTTTTGTGTGTGTGTGCGCGCCTCGCGTAATGAAGATAATTGCTGTTAAGCGGATCCTGGCGGATTTCTGAGACACCTACACAGGACCTACCATCATAAAAAATCCAAGCCTGCAATTTGGCTGAAGGGATTTTGGGTTAAAATAGAAAAAAGGGAAAAAGGTGTCACCATATAATAGAAAAAGGGCAAGAAAAGCTGTAATTCTTTTCAATTAAAACACAGACTTTTGGCTAATTTACACAGTTTTTCTTTATTAAAAAAGGCTTTTTATTTTTTTCTTTATTATTTTCTCTTAGTGAAACTTTGTTTATTTTCTGCCTAAAACCTAAACTCATATTTCATTTAATAACCAAAGAATTTCAGCATTTTGCTTTTTTAGTTTTCAATAAAAATACATTATTGATTTTCAATAGTTTTCCTTGGGCTGAAATGATATTTTCATTTGTTGCCTGGTCTCTATTTTGTTTCTCTGAATATCTCAGAACTGGTCTCTATTTTATTTCTCTAAATATCTCAGCATTTTCCCATTTAATTACTTTTCTTGCCTGGGAATTTAAGTAGAGAAATTCTTATATAAAATCTGTAATATCTATTTAAGAATTTCGCAGAGCTGCAGCTGCTGCAAGTACTTTATTTTATATCCTATTTTACTTTACCCTACTTTAGTTGCTTACTCATTTCGTTGTTTTTAATTTGCAAAAGGTGATAAAGGAGGAGGAAGGGAAAGCTACTCCGGTAGCTGCATTAATTAAATTCTTTCAGGTGTTAAAAGGTGTCGGGGTCTGCTGCCATTGTGTTGTTGGTGGAGCCAAAAGCGTGGCTAATTGGTAAATGCTTTCAAGTTCTTAGCTAACGAGGCGTATGCGTAATGCGTACAAAAGTACAGATCTCTGAGAAATATATGTCCCATAAATCCTAGTTGAATGACAAACTTTACTTTCTGATTTGTTTTGCATATTTTACCAAGCACATATTCACAAATTTGTCTCAAGCTTTACGAAGAGTGAAGAAAAATGGTCTTAGAGAGCCTCGAATTATTGTGACAGACGTTAAACATTTATGACAGGGATGGGGACAGGTGAGGAGGCTTAGATAATATGTAACAGGTAATTGTTTTTTCTTCTTAGCTTATATTTTGGCTTTCCTTTTTTTTCTGTACGACTTTATTATTTGCTTCATTTGTTTTCTGTTTTCGGTCTTCTGCTCTCGTTTGTTGGCATAAATTTATTGTGTTTCGCCCGCCTCACGCATTTGCATAAATATTTTAATTTGCATTTCAACGAACACGAAAAGCGAAACGAACCACGAAGCACAGCCAGGGAATCCAGGGAATATATATACACAGTATATATATTAAATATGTACAAGCTATTTACAGTTTTCTAGCCCAAAAAAAATAATAATAATCCATAAGAGAGAAAAAGTAGGGGCCTCGAGAAAAAGTAATCAAAGAGTTGTAACTATGGGTTTTTCTTCTTTATATAAATATATATAATACATTCAAGCCGCCATCAAAGCCACATTTGTATGCAAATTTAACAAAAAAAAAAAGGAAGGCAAGAAACAATATGAAATAATAATAAGAATCATATTTCGAAGAATCGAATTCGGTAGATTTGTCCACACAAATTGGCATTCAATTTCTCGTTTCGCCCTGGAATTGAATTAATTTAAAGTTCATTTTTTTTCGTCCTTGCTTCGTCGTTCTATTTCATTTCACAATTTTGGTTTTATGAGCTGGAAAGTGGTACGAATTTTTGCCCTGGCTTTATATTCCCATAGAAACTGGGTTTCATTTTAACTGTGAGGTCTTTAATTAAGCCTTGCGATTCGTAGTCATTTTTGAAAGGAAACTTATTTGAATTTCTCTGGACGGCAGTTTGGCAGTTTGCAGTTTGGCTAAGGTTCAATATTGACTTTGTTAAGACTTTTGCTTCGAGTGCAACAACATGTCGCATCCTGGCGGCAACCAAAAATCCATAGATCGGTGAAACTTTGGCCAGGACATTGCGCATACGACACGTTGGCTCTCACTCTTTTGCTCCCCCCGTGAAAGTTTTCAGATTCTTATCATAGCAGAGAAGAAAAAAAAGGGAACAAGGACTAGGGTGAGAGGAAATAGATTCATTTTAAATATATGGACTATGAAATACCTGGCAATTTCTATTTATAAATATTTGTTGCATACTTTACTGGGCTTTTTGGGCTTTTATATTTTAAAAAACAATAAATACATGTTATAATTTAATTTAATATGTGTCAAGTTTTTAAAAACCCTTAAAAAGTGTTAAACATAAAGCTATAAAATTTTAAATCTTAGAAAGTTACAAGAAATTACTGAATTCTTTACCTTAAAAATGGCATTCTAACTTTTTGAGCACCTTTTAAGGGTTTTAAATTAAAATTCTTTCACAAAGATCTCTAACTATATTTTTTTAATAAGTTAATAAGAATTATAATAGTTTAATTTAATTATGAATAATAATATTTAAAAAGATACAATTACTCACTGAATTCGTAACCTTAAAAATTGTATTCCAACTTTTTGAGCCTCTTTTAAGCGTTTTAAATTAAAATTCTTGCACAAAGATTTCTTAATATATTTTTTTAACAATTTAATAAATATTACAATAGTTTAATTTAATTATTAATAATAATATTTAAAAAGATACAAGTACTCACTGAATTCTTTACCTTAAAAATTGCATTCTTAGTTTTTGAGCATCTTTTAAGGGTTTTAAATTAAAATTCTTTCACAAAAATGTCTTAATATATTTTTTTAATAATTTACTAAGAATAACAATAGTTTAATTTAATTAATAATAATAGTTTAAGTTTAATAGGAAAGCTTACTTTGAGTAAAATAATTAAGACAAAGTAGCAGCCTCTGAAATGAGTTCCTCCCAAGTTTACACAGAATGCAATATACCCCAGCTTTCTGGCAGGTTTTAAAAAACTAAGCAAACAGCCCTCGCAAAGGCAAATATGTTTTCATTTTCTCATATCTCCGGCACAGACACACACACACACACTCATACACATTCTTGCAGTAGGAACCTTGCATGAGGGAAAACTTTCCATTTCAAAATATTTTCTTAGCAAGCTTCTCATTGCTGGCGTTCCTTTCTATGGCCACACACACAAGGGCAGGGGCAAGGGAAATCTAAAAAAAAAATGAAGAAAAAATAAAGAAAAAACCATAAGGCAAGGGGGAAAAAGGCCAAACAATTTTTTGTTGTTTTTTTTTCGAGCTTGTTTTTGTGCCACTGCACTGGGCAAAAACATGTCTGGGGCCTGGGCTTCTCTCGTTTGCAAATGTGTTTTGTGGCAGTCTTTTTGTAATTCCGTAAATTTGTTAGCAATGCGTACTACAGGCTGGCAGGATCAATAATTGAATTTCGTAAGGCAATTTGCATACACTTCCCCGTATCCCCACATCCGTATCCGTATCCGTACATCTCCAACAATGCGAACAATTGCACTAAATTAACGCAATTATTGCCAGGTGCAGAGATCATACCGAAAACGGAATGCTAAATTGCGAATGTAAAGTGAAATTGCATATCGGATAAATTTTCGGGGGGCCGATTTATCGGTCATATTTCATTAAGCCGAAACAATATGTCAGCAGCCAGAGAGAGAGAGAGATTATACAAGATACAAATGTCCAAGGAATTCATGAAGCTATTTAGCATTTAGCTTGGGAATTTATGGCTAACAGAAGTTGTTGAAAATGTATTGATAATTACTAAAATAAATAAAATTTTCAAATATTTTAATTAGACAAAATATTATTATAACTTTAAAAAAGACTTTAAATATATTTTTACAGCCTTGTGAATTTATTTCTTGATTTCTAGACAACTTCTGACCTTTCTTTATACTGTAAACATTAAATAAAAACACTATAAGCTGTTTAAAAATGTATAAAGTCGAGAATTACTGAAATAAATATAATTTTCAAAGATTTCTTTAAATGAATTATTATTTTAAGACAAAATATTATTTTAACTGAAGCTTTGAATATATTTTTACAGCCTTGTGAATTTATTTCTTAATTTTTAGACAATTTCTGTCATTTCTTAAAACTGCAAACATTAAATAACACTAAGAACCTTGTGTATTTATTTCCTTAATCAGTTTAAAGTAAACACATTTCGTTTTAGGCCAAAATTTATGGCTTAACAATTGAAAAAAGACTGAAATACTTGATTCCTTTATTGTGGCTATGTTGGAACACGCGTAATTCAATCAGCCCCCCAGTCGAAACGAGTTGAATGAATGAATGAATGAATGCCCCCTTTTGGGGGCACAATCACTTTATTAGCGTCCATAAAAAAATCCTCATTCACCCCCGAAAACATAGTAATGGCCATCAAATTTGCAGATTCGCTGCGGCAAAATGCTTTTCATCCTATTTTCCCAGGCCAGCCTTCGTCTTGCTTCTGCTCGCTGCTTATCGATAGATAATATATTTATATTTAAATAACACTTTATCATGTCGACGCTGCGTATGCGTAATATTGTTTGCTTTCATGTTTCGCCGGAACTGAAGGCAAAGCCAAAGCCAAAGCTGAAGCCGAGGCCCAAGAAGCATCGACTTATAAATAAACTTGATCCATTACACACACCCCACAAAAAAAGGATATATAGGCAGGCGGTGGCGGCACACAATTTGCCTTGACTGTCGAGTGCGATAAATTTGGGCTTATGATTTTATCCCTTTTTACAGCCTTTTTCAGAGGACGCGAAGGCAAAACGCGAACGCGAATGCGAATGCGAAGCATTTCCAAGTCAATTCCTCAGTTTCATTTTCATTCCCATTGTGAAAGCCTTGGCTTGGGGTGAGTTTTTCGTGGGGGGTTTGGGGGTTTTTCCTGGCCACTCATGCATGAAACAGCGCTTCAGGAACAGACACACAGAACCGAGAGACATCGCATTGTCTGCCGCTGAAGAATAAATAAACTACTCGTAACAACAATAAGCGGAGCCAAGTCAAGCAAATTACGCACACACAGAGACAACAAATAAGTTTATTTCGGTTAACTTTGCCCACAAAATAGAGCTGGCCTTCCTAAATACCCGGGGAACCACCGAAAAAGACGAAACTTTTGAGCATTACATGCATAAATAACCGTTAACGGAAACTCGAAATAGAAAAGAATGGAAAAGAATTAAATACAAAATAATAATAAAATCAAAAAGAAAGAAAAAGGAGAGAAAAAAGGATAGAAAAAAGCAACGATATTCGATATGATAGCTAGTAGTACCCCGAAAAAGGCCACACTGGCTGTCCTTGAAATGATTTAGCCTGGGAATTGCTTCCTTTTGAGATGAACTCAAGTGGAAGGGCAACTTTGCGAATGGAATTATCTCTTATGAAGATGTAATTGATAAATGGGAACGATGGACCGATGGAAATGGCAATGGAAATGCGATATATTCAGAAAGACCATCGTAACCACTAACCCAATGATGGCAAAGGTTTTCGGTTTCGTGGTCTCTGTAATTGCACCGCACATCGGCAAACATTTTATTAAAAAGCTAATGGGGATTTTAAAGGGAGGCCAAGAAGTTTTATAAATAATTACAGAAATGTTTAAGACTAAAAATGTAATTTAATTAAGCTACTCAAGGGTTTTTAAGTGTAAATATATTATTTTTTACTCTTTTTTAAAACATTATCAAGTTTTTACAATTAAACTTGCTTTCTTCTTATATTTTTTCATTAAATATGTTCCTCACAGATTAAAACTCTACAAAAAATATGTTTTAGCTTAACACTAATTTAATTACAGTTACAATCATTGTATACATTAATATCTAATTAATATTGTATCAAAAATAAATCAGTAAATATTTAAAACATTAAAAAACTGTATTAAAATCGTTTGAAACATTAATAGAATTTATTAAAAATGTAAAACAGCTTTTAAATAGTATCTCAACTCAACAATAATTCAATAATTATGCCACAAGGGCTCAGCCTTAGCTAAAAAACAATACAATAATTTTTTGACAATATTTCCACCATGCTAAAATATGTTTACTCAAAGGTTTCACCCAAAATCTTTCGCTTTTATTATTTTAAAAATATTAATTAATAATAAAAACATTAAAGAACATTTTTACTCATTATTTATTTGGTTACTTAAGCCATTATCTCAAAAACTAATAATAAATATTACCAAAAATCACTACAATTTCTGTCATTCAACTCTTACAAGTGTTGCTCTTAATATTTTTACCTATTTACCTAATTCTTATATCAAACAAGGGGTCAGGACAGCCATCAAAATAGAGATATGAGAAATGTCTAGGCCGCATTTAAGGACCCACAATAAATGTGAACAATTGCCTTGGTCTGGTTCTGGGTCTGGGGTTATTTATATAGGCACTTGGGGCATTTGATTCGCTCTCCTCGCACTTGATCACTTAACGAGCCACGGATAATTCCCCACTCAATGAATCTCAAGGAGCGGCGGCGACAGCAACTTATCCGCAGATCATCTCAATGGGTATTACCTACTTACACACACACAAACACACACAAACAAACACACACATACTCATGTAAATAGATGGTCCTGTGTGTAATTATGTGCTACATCATCTTTTATGGGGGCTCAAACAACCAACAACAACAACAGGAACAACAACAAGGGGGCCATGCATCATTTTCTTTGCGCCGCTTTCTCTTAATCTTTTTGCGTTCATTCTTCCCTTTTCTTTTTTTTTTTTTTTTGGTTTTTTCCTTTCTTTTCTTTTTTATTGTCAAGTGTATCAAACGGAATATTGCCAAGGCGCCCCCCCTTTTGGAACCTTATATTGCGACCACTATGTCTCTCGTTTGTTTGTGTTTAATCTCGTTTTAATGCCGTCGAGCATCATCGTAAAAATTATTACATTAAATGTCAACGCAAAGGAGAGAAAGAGCGCATAACACACACTCACATACACTCGCATTGCTGTATACACAGAGAAGAAAAATCAGGAGGTTCTTAAAGAAACTGCTAAAATATGATTAAATATATTTTTTAAATATTTAAAATACTTTTTTAACTTAAATATACATTAAATATATCTTTTAAATATTTGAAAAATATTTAAAATATTTTTATAATTTAAATATATATTAAATATATTTTTAAAAAAGATTATTTAAGAATAAAACAATGAAATACCCAAAGGAATAATTTAAAAACCATTTTTTATATATTTTTATTACATATTCATTTTCAACAAGACATTTTAAATTATTTCTGAATTTTTAACAACTTTTTTTAAAGAATATTAAGTTTTTAAAATTTTTTATGTTAATAGAAAAGTATTTCTTACATTTAGTATGTATTTCCTTATTATTATTTTATTATTTTTTATTAATAGAAAAGTATTTCTTACGTTTAGTATTAATTTCCCCATATAACATTTAATTTTAAGAGATAAATTTAATAAGAAAATACATAGAATTCCTAGTTCTTCTTAATTTTTCTCAGTGCATCAATGAAGAAAGCGAAATGAGCGCCAAAATGAAAGGAGAAGAAAGAGAAGAAAGTAAGAAGAGAGATATGTGTGGATAAAGCAGGTTCCCTGAAGATGGTGGAGGTCCTGTTGGTTTAAGAGGGTCGTTATTATTAAATTTTACACACACGCACACCCCCCTCCCCCCCGAAAATCTCCCACACTCACACAACAATAAAGTAAGCGAGTGTATGCCCAAAAATACACACACACAAACACACAGAGGAAAATCCACTAACACTGTACGTGTATATGCCACTAAAATTCAATTTTTACGAGCATAATATGTTTCAATGGCAACACACACGCAGACAAAGAAAATCCCACACACACACGTAGCACACACCTTCCCTTAAGGTTTTCCTTTTGTCTTTGCCTCAATTTTCCCAGGGTTTTCTTGGGGTTTCTCAAAAAACCAACCCAAGCCCCACCCACGGCAATCATTTTGGCAACTGCTTTTTATGTGTATCGCACATTATTAAATGAATTCAAGCGCAGAAAATTGCCCCTGCCCAGTCACCTGCCGCCCCCCTTTGTCAATAAAAGGCGTGGCATGCCTCCCTTACCTCCCCCAACTCCTTGAAAAGAGATCCAAGTAACAAATCAAGTCGCTATCAGATGACAGCCAAATTGCTTTAAAAATAACACCCACCGAAAACACAAACAAGAAGTGCCGAAAACAACGGCAATACTACGACAGCCAATGTCGAATTTTCATAATATTTTCACTCTTTCTTATCAACGGATGAACAGCTCATTAGTTTTATAAATATGTAGACAGTACAGTGCACAACGAAACTGTAGGAACACAAGAAGAATTTTTAAATTAAATCAAAGAGAAAGCTAAAATAAAAGAAAATAAATAAAAATAAAGTAAAATTCATAATAATTCAACAACTATTAAATTATTAAATAAATTATAATAAATTCATAATAATTCAACAAGTAATAAATTATATAAATAAATAAAATAATTATATTAATCACAAATATAATATTATTAAACGTTAAAATGGAAGTGTTTAATGGTTTAGTATAATATTTAAATTATCTCAACTGAAGAATAATTTACAAACTATTTTAAAATTGCTGCCAACAGTTAAGAACTTATGAAAATAAACTAAATTAATTAATTAAGTAATTAAACAATAATTGAAAATAGTGTGACCATAATTAAGTTATTATTAAACACATTTTTAATGAATAAACTTGGCTGTTTAGTGATTTATTATTGCCTTAAAATTCTATTAAATTAATAATTAATTAAATTAATATAATTTTAACAACAATTCTCCAAGCAACTAGCAACAGTTCAATAATTTCTTAATAAATACATAATTATAACCAATTTTTTTAAGTTCCTTCTACTAATTAATAGTTAACAGAACGTATGTTAAGCACGATCCATTCTGAAGACGGATAAAGTTATTTTGGTATCGAAATTAAACCTTTCTCCCACATAAAGTAGTTTTTTATATAAATATTTTGAGTTCTTTACTTCAACCAAAAAAATTGTGTGAATGAAATTGATTGATTCCTGGATTGTCATCAATGATGGCAGTTGATGTTGTTTTACAAATATTACCTGGCAACGTGAGCATGATAAATGACCCGATTACCTCGGCTATCTATAGTTTCCTCTTGTTTTCCCCTCAGATTTTTCACCACTCTGTCACTTCTTAGTTGCATTTCCGCATTGCATACTCTGGTCTCTGTTCTTTTGGCTAATTTGGCTATGGACACGTTTTGCAACTTCTGCTGGCTGGCTTATATTTTCCATCCTGACCCCATTCTGGCTTATTATCCCAACGAGTCTCTTGTCGAGTCTCTTGCCATTTCCATACAATGTGAGAGATGTGACTAATGAGGCGTATAATCATTGTTATGTCAACAGTTTTGCTGCCTTTTGACAAACGACGCACGGAGGATGGGCCAGCTGGCTGGCTGGCACCCGCTCGAGTGCATATACGATTTTCTTTTTCTTTCCTTATTTTTTTTTTTGTTCCTTTCTCCATTTTCTTTTTTTTCGGGGGGCAACACTAGAAAATCTTCCTGCACATGTCAATATAAATAAGCGAAGGCGATGGCGGTAGCGGCGGCGCCGGAAGTGCCAAGGGAAACTTCATCATTGTAGTCGCTCTCACGCATATCCTGCGAGGGGGGTAACACACACACCCTTACACACACACACACACACACAGGGGCTGACACATGCTTTGACGTAATTGCTGCCAGCCAGCATCGTGTAGGAAATAAGCAATTTGAGAGATCATTAAAAAGTTGAAGCGACAATATAAAAAATCACCCTCTTGGCACAAAAAAAAAAGAAAAGCGATGAAAAAACAGACAAGGACATAAAAAAAACAAGAAAGGAAACAAGGAAGTGTGTTAGGAAACAAGTAACACGATTATTAGGTACCCGGTGTATTGGGAAAATGTAGAAATAATATTTACAAAATTAATTCCAAGTTGTTTTAGGTTTAAAAATATTTTTTAAAGCAAAAACCTACAATTCAAGAGAGCTTTTTCTTTAATTAATATTTATTTAAGCCAAAAATAAAGATTGTGGGCTTAAATAAAGATTTTCTGAATAAAAATATATTTTTATTGCTAAAATAAATAAGTTTCCTCAATAATAAATATTTATTAATAGCAAAAATAAGATTTTCGAACTTTAATTATTTGTTTTTCAAATCTACAAATATTTCCTAAACAAATATTTATACAACAAAAGTATTTAATTATATAATGATTAAAAAAAAATAAAATAAAAACCTTGTTTTAAAGACAAAAACCAAACAAAATTTTAATTTAAGCAACAAATAAATTAATAACTAGACAAATATATAATTAAAAATAATTTCTGACATTTTCCTATGAATTTAAATACTAAAAGTTAATTTTTAAGAGAATCCTTAATCCCTAAACCTTTATAGGTAATACCTTTCAGCAAATACACCCTGATTTCTCCCAAATCAAAGAGGGTATCGAAAATACTAAAAAAGAACTCGAATGAAAGAGCGTTTGGGATGATGAAGAAATAAAAACGCCATCAACGCTAAAGGATATTAAATGCCAAACACATACATGTTCCGCCTGGTTTTCTCTGTTTCCCTTCTTTATTTTATTTTTCAAATCTTTGAGGGTAAAACATAGTTTGGGGGCGCAAGGCAATTGGGTTTTTTTTTAGGGAGAACGAAATGTGATTCAATACAAAAATCAGTTTACATTTTTTGATTTCTTTTTGATTAGTTAGCAGGAGCAGCAGCTTAATGCCACCCGCAGTGGGAAAGTCAACTGACAGCGATTTCCTCAAATCGCATTCAAGGAAATTGACTCAATTGCCATGGAATTTTCATGGTGAGCATTGGCCAAAACAAGCATCCAAGGCCACAGGCAACACGAAAAATACACATACACATATATAGAAAACTCAAGGAAAATCCCTGAGCTGAAGAAAAACTCCTCAACGTCGTCGGCATGCAGTTGAATGCACGCATTTTGTGGCCAGCACAGTCTTTGTGGGTAAAAAAAGCTGAGAAACTGAGAAAACTTTGCTTCTTGCCAGACTCCAGAGGGGGCCAAGAGGCAGGATGGGCATTTGATTGCAAGTTTTTGTGTTTTCCTATTTTTTTTTAGGGGCCAAAAGACTTTGCGTCAACAGCAGGAACGGCAACGGCAACGCCAGCGACCAAAAACACTCGACAAGCGACAGGCGGGAACAAAGCAAATTTTGTTAGTAGCTTTTGCTGGCCTCTGGCTACTGCTAAATGCACTGAGAGAAAATATATAGAACTTTATCACTTCCCTTATCTAACATTTAGCGGGGTTACCACTAACTTCAGGCTAGAACCAGTTGGGAATTTTAATTAATTAATTAAATTAATTTAAATTAATTTACATTTTTATACCCTTGCAGGGTATTATAATTTTAGTTAGAAGTTTGCAACGCAGTGAAGGAGACGTTTCCGGCTCTATAAAGTATATATATTCTTGATCAGGATCAACAGCCGAGTCGATCTAGCCATGTCCGTCTGTTCGTCCGTCTGTCCGTCCGTCTGTCCGACTGTCTGTCTGTTTCTATGCAAACTAGTCTCTCAGTTTTGAAGCTATCTAAATGAAACTTTGCAGTTAGTCTTCTATATGCTCTCACTCCTACATAAGTCGGAACGGGCCGGATCGGACGACTATATCGTATAGCTGTCATAGGAACGATCGAAAAAATTTTTGAAAAAAAATTATAACTTTGTCAGTTTTCAACATATAATCACAAAATTTGACATTTGGCAATTTATTATTGTTTTAAAATTTCGTATTAAATTTTATGAAAATCGGACGACTATATCTTATAGCTGCCATAGGAAAAATCGGGAACAATCGGCAACATTTCGAAAAAAATGATAACTTCGCTGTTTCTCAACATATTTTAATCAAACTTTAGATTTCATCACTTAATATTATTCCAGAATTTTGATTTAAATTTTATGACAATCGGACGACTATATCCGATAGCTGCCATAGGAACAATCAGAGAAATAATAGAAAAAATCATAACCCAGTTGTTTCTCAACATATTTTCATCAAATTTGAGAAGTTAGCTTCCTTTCTTGTTTTGCTTTAAAAACCCTTTATTTTATTTATTTAAATTTTTCCCACAGTGTCCTGGTGCTTGTGGTTTTCCCCTTAGCGGTGGCCCAGCTGCGTGAATGCCACTGCATTGTTCGGCACTTATTTCTGGCTTTTGTAAATAGTATTTGCATTTCATTTTCTGGTCGTGTCCTGGCCGAGTCGAGTCCTGGCGACCATCCGTCTGTCCCTCGTCCTGCCTGGACTTGGCCGTGCTAGTTAGCGACTTTTCGCTGCACTTTAAATGTCATTTGTTTGCAGTTTCGGTGCGGCGGCTGCCTTTAAGTAAATTAGTGACCCCCTTTGGGCGCGCATTGTGTTTATCCAGGCGCATTTTTCTTTTTGTGGCACCGAGACATTGTACCCCCTTTTTTTTGGGGGGGGGGGAGGAAAAGTCTTGTTACCTCACCCCGTTTTCCGTGGAAGTCTCGTCCTTCGTCTCGACAACATCTCGCTGACGATGGCCTTTGTTCTACTCGGTCGCACAGTAGCTGAAATTTGTCGTAACAAGATTTGCTTTTGATTTGGATTTGCGACCGACAATCTCCAGGCGCGGTTTGCAATGCACTGAGAGAAAAAAGGGGGCTATTTTTTTAACCAGGAAAATAATGTACAATAAATATTAAAGAGTTTGCTTTTTATATAATTTTAAGCTAACTGAAAATATATGAAACTCTAATATTTAAACTGAAATAAAATATAAAATCTATATATGTAACAATATTTAATAATTTCTTTATTTACGATGTTGCTTTCCTTCTTCTCGATTCAAAGTGTCTTCCTCTCATTCGATCCTCTACATTCCTCGATATATCGATATCTCTTAATGCTATAAAATAGTTCTTATCGATATAAGTGTTAGAACTTAATATTTATGCACCGATTACATATAAAAACCTAATATATATTTTACAAAATATACAATAATATGCTTAAAAATTATAGAACAATATTTGATATTTAAAAATGATATACGATCATTTTTTGAGCAAACAGCATCTTAAAATTACCTTATTTCCCTTAAATATCAACCCCTAAAATCCATAATATTTTACATCTAAAATCTATAAAGAAATGTTAAAGTCCTGTGTTATTTTTCCCAGTGTATGCAGCTTTCTTTTCCCTGTCCCCTCGCTTAACCGCCTCGGCGCGTGCAACATTTTTGCGTAAACAACTTTCTTTGTGCAACGAAATGCGAACAGCGAACTGTGGGCAAAAGCAGCCAAAATTGCAGGCCTGTCGAGCCACTTGAGCCAATTAGGATTTATGGCCCAGCGGGCTGTCCCCCTTACAAAACCCCGTCCCCCCATTTTTATACAAGATCCAAGATGGAATCGGTGCCCCAAGGATTGTGGTCACGATTATCACTGCTGATGACATTTGTTGGACAAGCAAGAAAAAAATGGTATGAGGGCAAATATTAACCAAATTTTAGGGGATAATAAAAAGCAAAGATCAGGGATCTATATATTTTATTATAGAAATAAAATAAAGGTAGGGTTTATATTAAAGAAAATTATAAATAAAATACAAGATCTACTACACAAAAATCATAAATCATAATTATAAGAAAACCCTTTAGAAAAACTTGAAAAAATATATATTTATAAGAAAACCTTTTACAAAAAAACATAAAAAAATATATTTCAAGAAACCCTGTACAAAAATATAATATAAAATCATATATAGAACCCTTAACCTAAACGAACTGCCCTTTGTAATGCCAATTCTCAAAGGAAACCCTGTACTTATTCACTTTATTCTCATGAATTTTTGTTCGCAAAACATCTATCAACGCGGCGGCGACTGGCAAATGCCCGAAGGAATCCAATGCGGATATATATCATATTAGCCCATCTGCGCCACTCTGAATCCCCATTGGAATCGGTTATACGAAATATATACATACATTCGGCTTTATACATATGCAAGTGACCGAATATATATATCCTTATCTCGGAAAACATGCAGAAAGGGCGAAATCCAGCGAAACAGCGAAACATTTCAGCGTCAATTTTATCTACGATGATGCACAACCACACACATAACGCAGAGAGGAAAAACAAAAAAAAATATCAAAAAAAAAAAAGGAAAAGATATACTCCCGGGGAACCACCGCCTCTCCTCTCCTCTCATCCTTTTTCCAGTCGACTGCTTTATTATGCTAAAAACTGTGCAGCTAAAGTGTGTTATATGGCATAATCCACTAACGAAAATTGAGCACGAATTTATTATGTTTTCGCATTTTTTTCGGTGCTTCCGGAATATGCCTAAATGTGTGTGTGTGTGTGTGTGTGTGTGTGTGTGTAGCACAAACACACTCATACATAATGAATTATGCAAGACATCCCACACACACACACTCCACACCCATACTCGGAAATACTTTTAGCCCTATCAATAATTCAAACCAAACACAGCCAAACAAATAAAAAAAAAAATAAAAGAGGAGAAAACAAAAAAAAAAAAGCTGAGAAAAATCCAGGGCCTAAAGGAGGAGGAAAAGGGGAAAGAGCTGCCGACTTGATGAATTATAGAAGTAAATCTGAATTGAAATATAACTGAACCGAACTACCTACTACATAGTATAGTATATGTATGTGCATAACTTTTCTATAAATACAAGTATATGTGCATATTTGCCACTACTCACCTGAGTTTTGCCAATTAGAGATGAGAACGGGCTGGCAATTGGCTGGAAATGAATAATAAATATAATATAATATAGTATAATATAATATAATATAATATAATATAATATAATATAATATAATATAATATAATATAATATAATATAATATAATACAATATAATATAATATAAATATATATAAATTAATAGAAAAAAGGTAGAATTAATATTATATTAAGAAATAATGGGGAATTTATGGGTTGAATTGATACAACAAGACAAAAATTCATGAAGTTATGAGCTTAGTTTTTTTAATATAAGAAATTAAGATTGCTAGGGCTAACTTAAAACAATCTAAAAATAAATATTATAAAAAGGCAACACGTAAAATAATATAAATTTAAAGGATATTATTGGTAAAATTATAAATAAAATGAATATTATAACAAGGCAATAATAATAATAAGACTTATTTAAATTTTTATTGATTAGTATTATCCCAGGTTAAATTATTTTAATAACAAGACAAATTATAACTAAACTGCAATATGAAAATTAAAGTATAAAATTAAAATTAAATCAAGAATATAAATAACAAGACCTACATCAATTTCTCAATAGATTATTCTTATCAATATAAATATTATATTAAAATTGTATAGTTTATTATTATTATATTTTAGCCATTATTATAATACTTTGAAAATAATTTTAAAAAATATTAAAGAATAAGTTTTATTATATTTTTATTGATAAGAATATGGTATGGTTAAAATAGGTTTAAGGTTAAAATTATTTTTGAAGTTAAAATATACATTTTAAAATTACATTAAACAAATATTCAAATATAAATACCTAGACAAACTTTTCAAGAATATGTATTCATAATAATTAAAAAATATATATATTATCAAACAATATAAATTATTATTATTCTCTTTTTCAAATCTACGCAAAAACTATTCCAAAATATTCCTATTTAAATTTCAACACTCAAATCTTTCCCTAAAAGCCACTCACGTTCTCATCACCGGCATTCAAGTAAATTTATATCACAACTTTATATCACATATTTATTATAGATGGAGGTACATTTTCTTCTCTTTTTCCTTTTTTTTTTGTGGCTTTATTATGAGCAAATGAAATGCACGCCATATAAAGTGTAATATTTCATCGAAGTCAGCCAGATAGACAATATCTGGACAAAGGCAACAGAGCCGGGAGGGATGGGAATCTGGCCTGGCCAGGTAAACGGGCTTTAGCTTTATATAAATAAATAGATTTATTGTCTCTCATATGCTGCCTTTAGTAATTTATGCTGGCCGGAAAAGATTTGAATTAATTCGTTCGGCTTTATCGATACTTGGCCAGAGATTCGCTAATAAGCTTTCAGACTTAAAGCGGCCAAAACTTTTGCCGCCTAAAAAATATATATATATAAATATATATAAACCAATATATGTGTGTGTGTGTGGAATGGAGCCAAGTCTTAAGTAGTTTGCCAGTTTTTTGCCAATCTGAAGTTGCTTTTAGCTAAGAAAAACTAACCAAGAACCCGAGATCACAAGTGCGGTAGCTGGGACTGGGACTTGGTCCTAGGATAAGATGACTGACAAAGTACTTTTACTTAAAGTGCATTTTCTCTGCGTTTGAAGTTTCTCAAGAGA
This sequence comes from Drosophila truncata, assembly GCA_008042515.1. Lineage (NCBI taxonomy): Eukaryota > Metazoa > Arthropoda > Insecta > Diptera > Drosophilidae > Drosophila > Drosophila truncata. The sequence continues at coordinate 39,152 of VNJQ01001306.1, read as the reverse complement.
AAGAGCAAAGAAAAAAGGGAGAAAGGGAGAAAGAGAGAGAGAAAGTGAGAGATTTGCCCCCCACAAAAATGACCAAACAAAGGCTGAGAAAATCAAATATTTTTAGCCAACTTTCGAGCGCGTTTCTCTCAGGTAAGCTGCGATTTACTCAGAATGGGAAAGGCTTAAGTACAGTTTGGCGGAGTTTTCACTGAAAGAAAAAGGTTAAAAAGTGTTGGAAAATGTATCTAGGATTTTGTTTAGTTATTTTTACCAGAATTTATAATTTATTTATAAATTTTTAAGTCAGTTATTGATCATTGATCTATAAAGAAATCTTATACTCGTTGAAGTTAGGAAAAATTATAGGGGAATCGTAAAGAACTCATATTTTTTATATCCATAATTTAATACAGGAATCATAAAAAAATCAAATGAGAATAATATATTAATTATTAATGAATTCACAATGAATTTACGATAAATCATAAATAAATCATGGCAAAATCATTGTTGAATTATCGATGAATTAATAAAGGAACCATGAAGGAATAAATAATGAATAAATAATGATAAAAACGTTAAAACCAAGAGGAGTTCTTGAAAAATTATTTATAAAGTAACAATAAATCATAGCTGAAACATAATATTAAGGAAATAATTAACAAATACAGTAGCAATCATTAAAAAAATATATATATTAGTGATAAACATTATTTTGAAATATATCAGATAGAAAATTAGGAAGAAGTATTACATTTCCTATGCCCTAGGACTAGACATGCTTACAATAATAATAGAATTTAACAGAAACCCCCTTAAAGGTTCATTCATTCTCTGCTAAAATCTAAAACTTTTCCCAATTAAATTAGAGTTAAAATTTTGCATTCGATCAATGATTCCACAACCTCTTTGGCTTAGGCAAAAGTTAGACCCCCAACGTAAACGTAATGCAATTAGACGCCCTGCTGCCGTAACGGATCCGTGAGTTACGAATTAAGCTACTTAAACAATAATTGACTTCAACAAACTGCATTTGTTGCGCATTTATCTTGAGGCATCCGCGTTGCGCTTCAACTATTTGCACAATGGTGGGTCGCTCCTACGGGTGGATGGATGGGTTGAAGGAGGGTGAAACCACTCAGCCACCACCCTCCTCCATTGAAGAGCCGCAGCAGAAAATGTAAAAGAAGAAATCACAAGAAAGGGAATGAGTTAACTTTAACGTTGCGAGGCTTGAAGTGAAGCCTGAAGTGCGTTGGGGTTTTGTTTACATAGCATGAGCTTCAGCTTCAGCTACAGCTTCAGCTTCAACCACGCCTCCTCAGAGTTCGCCTACGCCTCCGATTCCACCTCCTACGACGCCTCCTCCTCCTGCTCCTTCCTTGCCACAAGCATCCTGTTGCTGCCGAGCAAGAAACTGCGGTTCCTGCAACAGTTACGCGCTCCCAAAATGCACTTAGCGAATTTTATGCTGATTTCAAATACAAGAGCAACAATTTGTAGTCTTTTTTGAGATTAAAATAAGAAAATTTAAGGATTTTTTAATAAAAATATAACAAAACTTAGAAGAAAATATTCAAAATATGAAAAATATTACAAGATCAGAGTGTAGTTTGCATTAAAAAATTTATCTTACAATGTTTTCTCTATATTTATTGCCATCTTGCTTAAATTATTATTAACTAAGCTCCTAAAATTGTCTTTAGCAAAATCTAAACTAAATTCTCACGATTTCTTGCCAACATTAGTTAATGAAATTAATTTTAGAATTTATAAATGGCTTTTACCCTCTGTTTATTATGTTTAAAAAGGTATAAAAAGTCAAAAATATTCAATTTCATATTTTTACTTTATAATCTTTATTTAAACAAAATCAAAATGTAATTATAAACTTAGTTTTTCAATTTTTGTGAACCTTTACCCTTAAAATTCATTTCAATATTTATAAATACGCATTTACCTTGAGTTATATTGTTTAAAAATTTATTTACCATATAAATTTCTTAAAATTTGCCTATGCTTAATAATAAAATCTCACTTAAATTAAATTAATTAATTTTAAATTTAATTCTCAGATTTTCTGACCAGCTCTTATTTTATAAAATTAATTTTAGAGTTTTCCTGTAAAAATGTTGTATATAAAAAATTTAAATAGTTAAAATAGTTTAACTTTCGGTAGACCTACTATAAACGTCACTTAAAATTATATAAAATTAATTTTAAACTTTATTTTCATATTTATTATTTAAAATAATATTTATTTATTGTTTTTTTATATTTTTATATATTTTTTAATAATTTTTTAAAGTGCTCTTTGCTTGGCTGGCGTCTCCATCAAATTGCAATATCCGCGACAGCAGCGACATCGACATTAAGCTCCTCACATCGATATCGGCTGGCGGGGCGGCCGAGTCCTTTGTCCTTTGCCACCGCCCCAGCTCCCGCTTCCTCCCACCTCCTTTCGGTGGGCCAAGATTAATGCATTTTAGCCTTGGCAAGAGGAGAGAGAGAGAGAGAGAGAAGACTCTTAACTCGATGCTGGAGCTATCTTAATACTCTGGTTACACTTCAAAATGAGCAGCATTCCCTCCGCTGGCGCTTTTCCGCTTTTCCTGGCTGCATTTCCACCTGCCTCTACCATTCCTTCCTCTTTTTTTTTTTTTTTGCATATCGATGGCAGCAAGTTGCCGCCTGCGGAGAAGTTTTCGAACAAAGTATCGGCCTGAGATTGATGGGCGGCCCATTGATCAGGTTTAAATAGTTTTAAATTGCGGCTCCTGGCGTTGCAGTTGCAGTTGTTGTTCTTGTTGTTGTTGTTCTTGTTCTTATTGTTGTTGCACATTATAAACTTATTTTTTCACAATCATTTTTCCAGCGCTAATTGGTCCGCTGATATTTATATCCGCTTGTTATTAAGTTTTACTTAAGTGTCTGCTGCTTGTTTATGTTAATCCGCCTTTTTTAATTAACTTTATGCCATAGTTAGTGGCTTAGTCTGTCTTTTTATTTATTCTCTCGAGTATTTTATAGCTTCTAAGATAACTTATCTTATAGTTTAATAACTTGGGGGATTATAAGTTAATTATCTGAGGTTTACACAGTTTCTTGGCCAAGTAATTGAAAAGGGAAACAGCTTATAAAGTTCAGAGTGGTTCAGGTTACTTGACAATCAATTCAATTATCAAATAATGATAATAAAAAATAGTAAAATAACTAGAAACATAAGAAACTGTGCGAAGCTTTAACAAAATCTATTTACAATATAAATTTCAAAATAGTTAAGACAAAAATTCATGATTAATTTAAAAATCACTCATGAAAAATGCCATAAACAATGGAAAAATTAAATTATCTATTTTTTCAGCCAGATATATTTCGTAAATAATATTTTCCTAAAGGAAAACTATTTCGACGGAGATGCCCTAACGAGCTCACGCTCGCATTTCCCGGCCAACAAATTGCCGGGCGTAACTTTTCCTTCACAGTTTCCCAAAGTCTGGAGTCCGCAGTCCGGAAAAACAGGGAAATGAGAGCAAAGGTGGAGGTGAAGCCAAGGCTTTCCATATATTCGGATATTTTTGATTAAGCATTCCCCAGATACGAATTAAATCAATAACTTTTGGCTGGCCAGCAAAAAAAAGGTAAAGAAATTGAATTTAAAAGTTGAAGGCCATAAAACAAAGGCATAAACTTTGAGGGAGTGATGGACTATAGATTACTTACACATAACTAAATTAATTAAAAATATATTCTATTGAATATATTCCTTAAAATCCAAATGAATTTTTATACTGTCATTATATCAAATAGGATTTATTATTTATAGAACTTTCTTGCAGGGTATTTTTAAGCCCAGTTTTGCCCCCAAAAATTCGTAGTCACCTGTCGGCCATAAAAAAGGTTTGTTGCTGCCCCCTTTCCCCGCTCAATAAGCGTAATGAAACGTAATTTGAATGGCTCTTAAGTGGCTTTCGGGTCAGGTGAGTCGCATCGAGTCCTGCGAGTGTGAGTCCGACAGGATGAGGATGAGGATGTGCGAGTTGGGGCAAATCGTGTGAGAATCGAGCTGCCCGCTGACCAAAATTAACTGCGCCACCACACAGGTCCTCGGGCACCAAGGCTGCCATTGCCAACCTTACTTTCCTTCACTTCCTCAGCCTCAGCAGGATGCTGGGCGGAAAAGGGGAGAAGAGGCGAAGCGAAGTCGTGTCCGATTTATGGCCCGGATAATGCAGGCGACTTACGGGCGTAAAAATTATGCAGCCACTGCATTAAAAAGCGCTGAAAGTGTTGCACGACAAATGGCCCGGGAGCGGGCCAAGACCCCAAAGCATTAAACGTCGAACAGATGGCATCAATTTGTACCGAAAAAATCGAGTTGAAAGCTGGGAAAGGAAGCCAGCAGTGAGGCAGTGAGTGTGAAGTAATGAAAAACCACAGCAAAGGCTTTAAATGCTCCAAGGACACGCATTTAGCTGATTAAGCGGTAACCGATTTAGGGGAAGTCCTGCGGGGTTTATAGCTGCTATAAAATACAGACATAGGCAGGGGCAATAAATATTTGCAGGGCTTAAATAAACCATATAATTATATATGGTATATAACGTATAATTATATTTCAGATATTCTTTAAAACTCTATTAGCCAAACTGCTTTCTTTCCCTTTGCAAACTTTCGGTTGTATTTCAATTACTGCAAATAATAGCTCAAGTATTTTTCCATTAATGAACTTTACTCGGGGATATCCATACCACTCCATTCGAATCTATGAATAAGCCGAGCACTCAAACACTCAATTGACACTCGCACTTCCTCGGACTAGAAATGGCCGAAAGGCGACTCTCTCTCTCTAGCTTGGACAAGGATGCGGATGCGGATACAGACCAGGATGGGGAATCAGGACCCTCTCTCGCCGGCCATGTTGTAATGTAATGTAATGCGCGTGCTGCCGCCAGAAATAAAGAAAATGAGGCGTCACTCGTAACGGGGTCGCTGGGGGTCAAAGTTGAGAGCTGAAGTCGAAGGGAAAGGGAGGAGGCGAACAGGAGAGCGACAGGATGTTGGCAACAAAAGCCAAAAGTGCCAAGGCGTGCATCAGAAAAAAATAAATCAGGAAAACGAAACAACAAGGCTTTTCCAGCTAAAAGAATTCAGAGAAAACCCAGAAATCTGATTTATTCTTAGTTGAACAATAAATTTTTAACTGGTAATTTATTGTGGTATATTTTGGGGTATACTTGGGTATATTCTGGTATATTTTGGGGTATACTTGGGTATATTTGAGAATATTATGGTATATTCTTGGTATATTTGGGGAAATTTTGGTATATTTTGGTGTATACTGGGGTATATTTGGGTATATTTGGGTATATTTTGGGTATATTTGGGTATATTTTGGTATATTCTTGGTATATTTGGGTAAATTTTGGTATATTCTTGGTATATTTCGGTAAATTTTGGTATATTTTGGTGTATACTTGGGTATATTTTGGTATATTCTGGTATATTTTGGTATATTTTGGTATATATAATAATATTTTATGCTCAAAATATATCATATTTAATTGTTTCTGGAACTCCACCTATCACTTTGAAACAATTCCCCCAAACAGGCTGCAATACACTTGAGAAAACTTTAAAAATCAGTTTTCAACGACTATAAAAAAGTGACCAACCGATTTCCATTAGTGCGAGAGTAGGTTAAATAATTGATTAAAAAGCGTGTTGGCGCCGCCGCACCAATGTCCGAGTGACAAAGTTGCAATTAAATTAACATTTACAACAAAAAAATGCAGCAGATTGTCGACACACACGCAAAACTAATTGAATTATATTTAATTAATGTGACACAACAATGGACACAACAAAAAAGAGAGAGAAAAATTACAGAAAAAAAGATAGTGTGAAAAAAAAAGCAGAGAAAGCAAGTTAAAGTGAGTGGAAAACTCGGTCTGAGATTGGCAATTCTCTTTGGGGAATCTCTTACAACTGCATAACTCGCAAGCACGTGGATAATTTTAATTTTATGGAGAGACCGAGTCCCTTACATGACTCAAAACTTTTCCAAAATTGTTTTGCTAACGACAACAACTGGAGCAACTGGAGCAGGAGCAGGAGCAGGAGAGGCATCGACATCAACAGCAACATCAACTCTCTCTCTCTCTCTCTCTCTCTGCCAGAATGCAGCAGTTGCAGACTATAAATCTTAGCATACCGCAGGGCGCCCCAGCGCCAAGCAACTTTCCCTCGCCATTTTCCGATCCCTTCCCCCCCTCTTCACTGCCATCAAGCCCTTTGAAATTTCCCCCGCCCGCACCTTGGAGCGCCACAATGTGGCTTAAGCAATTTGTGCAGCGACAACAACACCAGAAAGGCTAGCAATAACAGGTTTACACTACTAGAAAATCTCTTATAAAAATTACTTTAGAAAGGGAAAATTTTAGCAACTTAAACTATTTAAAAGACAGTCTTAATTCTAAAGAAAAAAAATTAAATCAGCAGAATGAAGCAATTTCATGGGTACTCTATTCTTGATATCGATTAATTATCGTACATTTGTTTGATATATCGAAAAAAGAAAAAAGAAGAAAGAAAAAAATCAAATCAGCTAAAAAACTTTCTTTAAATTAAGCAATTTTATGGCTAGCCTATTTTCGATATCGATTAATTATCGAACATTTATTTGATATATCAAAAAATGTTGCCTTTTTGTAAAAAAGAAAACCAGAAATGAAACAAATGAATTTTTAAATCAATCAATTTTATCATCACTTTATTTTTAGTTTGAGTTTATCCATAGCATTTAAACTATTCTTTCGATATAACATTTGAGGATTGATCGAAATATATCGAATGCAATTAATTATCAAAATGCACTCATTCTTTTTTTTAATACCAAATAATATTAAAGAATCACACAATTTTAATTTTGTGTCACTAAATTCAACCTTTTATTTCTCGCAGTGTGTCACCAGCAGCAACTGTGCTCGCACAGTCCGTGCTAAAAGTATGTGCACCGGAGTCGCATATAGAATGCTTCGGCATTAGTTTTTAGTTTTCGCATCACATGACGCTCGGGGGTGTCATATTGAAAAAAAATTGCTTTCAAATTGGGCCAAGCCAAGCAGAAACGTGAAAAGCAAAAAAACAACAACAACAACAAAAATTCAGAAAAAAATATATAAACAAAGAGAGAGAGCAAAGCAAAATAAAAAACAATGCAAAGAAGAGCAACGAAAAAAAAGCAAGGAAACAAATAGCCGCCGGCAGTCAGCAACAACTACAAAAATTTTGTTTCGAAATTAATTGCAGTGGTTTACAAAAAAATAAAAACATAAGAAAAAAAACACAAAAACAAAAGCAAAGAGAGGAAAAACTATAAAAATGGTTGAAGGGAAAATGAGAGCAAGGAGCAAAAAGGATCGAGAAAGAAAAAGCTGGAGTCAGAGGCAAGTTTCAGTGGTTGGAAGCCAAAGTTAAACAATTAACTAGGCAGGCACTAGTTTTGGAAAACAAAAAACCCAAAAAAAACCAAAAACAAACACAAAACAGGGCGGAAAATGGTGGACAAAATGGCGGAGGCAGGCCAAGTGAGATATATGCAGGACATGTTGACATGATGATGGCCGACAGCGACAGGAGGCTGGGCTTGGGGCTCAGGGTTTAGGTTTTCAGTTTTCGGTTTTTATGGGGACTGAATGATAGACGGACGGACGAGTGCTAAATGGCTCTCAGGCCATGGGAAGATTTGCGTGGAAAATAGACTGAATGCAGCTTTCATAGAATGGACAAATTTTCCAGAACTTGAAAATACAAGGATGCACACTCAGCGAATTCATTTGAAACAAGTTGTAAGGGAATGGGCATAGGTTTATGAATAATTGAGAATTTATTGCATTATTTGTATTAAAAAAATAGAAAATATAAGGAGTATAAGAAATAGAAAATATAAGAATAAAATATAGAAACACTAAAAAGTCTGGCAACCTTTTTTGCATGAATTTAAAATGTATATAAATATATTAATCTGTCATTATAAATTTTTTTACAAAATTTAAGAATATGAATAATTGAGAGTTTGTAGCATTATTTTTATTAAAAAATAGAAAATATAAGTAAGAGAAAATATAAGAATAAAATATAGAAACCCTAAAAAGTCTGGCAACCTTTTTAGCATGAATTTAGCGTACAAAAATATATTTAAAATGTATATAAATATATTAATCTGTCCTTATACATTTTTTTTACAAAATTAAGGAATATGAATAATTGAATAATTGCATTATTTGCATATAAAAAATAGAAAATATAAGTAAGAGAAAATATAAGAATAAAATATAGAAACCCTAAAAAGTCTGGCAACCTTTTTAGCATGAATTAAGCATGAAAAAATATATTTAAAATGTATATAAATATATTAATCTGTCCTTATACATTTTTTTACAAAATTTTAGACAGTTTGAAATCATTTTGAGATATAATAACTATGCGTAAGCTATTTTTAAAATATTTTAAATTTTTTAATTCAGCTGCAAGCTGACTTATAATACTGTTGAGTTTTATTTGTAAATAAAAAAAGAGCCAGACTCTACAAACACACTGCTTCCCATGTCTTCTGACAAAAAACCAACTCTCTGTGGCTGATCAAACATAAAGTCGATTCTCCAATTTTTAATAATAAATTTCTTTTCATTTAAAATATTAATATAAAGGCACAAAGCCAAGGCGGTGTCAGTACCTCAATTAATAACCATTTTAAATGTCGAGAATTGTTTTCAAAAAAAGGCAAAAGACAGTCTATCGGTGGAATGTTTACTGTACAGCTGCCATATAAATACACTTGCATGGGACTTGGCCATATTAAATGGCATGTTTATTGAACTCGTTGGATGTTTAATGAATTGCAAGCACACATGGCGCCATTGCCATCGCCCCACCGCCCCCCACAAACATCTGTACACCTGTGTGAACCCCCGTGTATTTACACTGCCATACGTTGTGCAAATACGTAATTCGTAATTTTGCAAAAGCGTAATAGTGGCGCCAAATGAAAACATCAAAAGGTGAGTCGGTCGACAGCCGACAGCCCCGACAATCGATGCAATCGCAATCGCAATCGTACAATATCGCACAATTACGTCAATCGGGGGAAAAAGTTTGCAGCCCTTTGGCTGAATGCGGAGGAGTATTCAATATTCACTTTGATTACACATAAATGTACTCGAATAAAATTAAATTAAAATTCATTTCATACACCCGGGATACAGTCAATATGGCTGCTTGTTGTTTTCGCATTGTTTATGAGCTTCGTTTTTTGCTGGGAAAATTATTTCCAATGATTTGTCGTTAGAGAGTTTTTGTATGGGGTTTTTTTATATTTTTAAATTGTTTAACATTCTATTTCTGAATTTTTGTAGGCAAAAATTTCAGTTTTAATTATTTTATCTTTCAAAATTAAATTTAATATATAAATTGTTGTTTAGAGAGATGTTTTTATGGGGTTTTTTATATTTTTTAATTGTTTTAAATTTTATTTCTGAATTTTCGCAGGCAAAAAATTAAGTTTTATTTATTTTTTCTTTCAAAATTAAAAAAAATATATAAATTGTTGTTTAGAGAGATTTTTTATGGGGTTTTTTATATTTCTAAATTGTTTAACATTTTATTTCCGCATTTTTGTTGGCAAAAATTTAAGTTTTAATTATTTTATCCTTCAAAATTTAATTTAATATACAAATTGTTGTTTAGAGAAATTTTTTTATGGCGGTTTTTATATTTCTAAATTGTTTAACATTTTATTTATGCATTTTAGTTGTTAAAAATTTAAGTTTTAATTATTTTATCGCTTAAAATTTGTCAAAAATCGTAGTTTTAAATTTTTTATCGCTCAAAATTTGGCAAAATATTAAGTTTTAATTATTTTATCGCTCAAAATTTGTCAAAAATTTAAGTTTTAATTATTTTATCGCTTAAAACAAAAAAATTATATTTATAACTCCTTAATTCTGGCATAAAGGATATCTCACAGCTTAGCAAACTCCTCTCTATCCTTGCTACTCTCCTCCTTTTAATGCCAATTCATATTTCCCTTTGTCTTATTTAACTTGGCTTTTTCCTTTATCTAATAACCATCATTTGCACAATTTTCCTGCTTCGTTTCCCCAACTTTCTTGGACTTTTCCGCATCAATATCCACTCAGTATCTTATCTTTTCCCATATATATGTACATAAAAGTATCTTTAGCTTGGACAAATATTCGCTTCATATTAAATCGTTCCATCAAAAGTTCGAGCAAGTCGTTGGCCGTTTGTTGGCAAATGGCAAATGGCAGACAGAATCGGAATCTGAATCAGAAACAGAATTGGGTAACCCCCTCCGGCCACGCCCACTTCGCACTATATAAATTAATCAATTACAGGCGTACACACACACACAGACACACAAACACACACACACCCGCAGAGCAATAACATTTTCGAACCCAGAATCCAGAGGAGAGCAGAGCCATCAAATGCTGCTGCAGCTCAGCTGTCAATTGGAGTTGTCGTTGCCATGACAGACGATTGCACAAACACAGCGCACAGAGATACTCAAACAGAGATGCCCACACACCCCGCACACCACACAGAAACACAGACAAAAAATTATAATAATTATATAAATTTCTAAAAATGTTTTAAGGCATTTATAAAACCAAAAAAAACTGAATTAATTGCGAGTTTTTCTAATCACAAAGTAAATACTTTTCATAATATAAAACAAAATTATTAAAATTGTAAATAGTGTAAATATGATATATTAATCTAAAGATATGGTAACACTAAGAAACTATCGAATGTAACTATCGATAAGAAAAGGACTAAGCTAAGAGAAAATAAAGATTTTACAAAATATATATATATAAAAACCCAATTACTCATTTTTTCGCCTTGTGCATCCTCCGACACTCGAGTGAAGAGCGTATCCTGCCGGTTCGCCTTTGGCTGTTTGTTGTGTGCTCGTCTATAAATCATGTTAATTACGTTATAGCAAATAATTTTCCTGCTTTTCGACCCGCACACACGGGCGAGAGAGAGCCATGTCTTGCACATAGACAGATTGTCGCTGGACAACACACTGGAAACCCCAAAAAGGATACCCGCTGGGTGTCCTTGTTTTTTTTTTTTATTTTGAAAGAGCCAAGCAGCGGCGAACTCGCATTCGTCATGTAAAATGCATCACTTATTTGCGCTCTCGCTGGCATTGCGGCTGGCAATATTTGTGGTCGGTCTCAACAACTGCAACCACACCAGCCAGTGTCCAGGGAATAATATGAGACCTCCCAAAGAGCCACCCAAAAAGAGAGTCCTCCCAAAGAGCCACCCAAAAAACAACAAGCACCCAAAGAGCCACCCAGCCACCAAATCAATCCAAGAATTCGTCTGATTTTCCATCCAGTAATGACCATTTCGCACGCTGATAAATATCCTTTGTTTTATTTGAATGAAGGTAAAGCTGGACAAAAATTTCAAGTCCTTTGAAAAGATTAAAGTATGCTGAGCTCTTAGATTAGGAAAATATTAAGGAATAGTTTATGAAAGAAATAGAAATATTAAATATTGAGAGAATGAAGTGTTAGTAAGGTTAAAGGATTCAATAATATAATAAAAATATTTAAAATTAGAAAATATTTAGTATTTTTATTATATTATTGAATCTATTAACCTTACTAACACTTCATTCTCTCAATATTCTCTCAAAATTAGAAAATATTTCATATTTTTATAATTATTATATTACATTATTCGTATATTTAATATTTTTATCATAATATTGAATCCCCTAACCCTACTAACTTTTTATACTCCCTTTAAATTATCTAATTATATATTTAAAACAAAACCAAACCTCTGATATTTATTTCTAAAAATAAAAATAACTCTTTCTCTAGAAACCTTTCTCTGAGAAATAATTTTCTTTACTTTTGTTTGTTCACATTTGATTTGATTTAAGCAACTGCTAAGCCGCTTTTATTTAAGGAAACCCCTGGTAGTTTTCACAAGATGATGAGCTCTCTGCTTGGAAAATTCGGAACAAGTAGACCATTTCACTTTCCTTTTCCTCTTTTTCCCGGAACAATGGTTGAGAGAGGAAGGAAGAGCTGAAACTTTAACCAGCTGAAGTGGCAGAGCTCTTGATGAGGAAAAGGCATTTTCATTTTCCTAACATGATTTCGTTTGCCCTTTTTTCCCTTACTCTCTTGTTCTCTGTCTCTTAGTATATTTTTTTTTATTCTTGCCCAACAGATGGACAAGTGGCTTGACTTAGTTTTTCTCCGAAATGGCCGCCTGTCGAGATTTTCGACACACAAATGCGAGACAAAGGGCGATAGGCATCTCCAGTGGCCTCATCATCGCCATGGGCTGCCTTGGGTGTCGGGTGTCGTGTATCGCGTCCATTGTCATCCGTTCATGTGGGTCAGGCTCTTCTCGATTTGGTTGGGTTTCAGTTTCGGTTACAGTTTTGGTCTGATTTCTGGGCAATGTGTCAGTCCAATAATATGGACAAAATATACAGAAAGAAATTTTTATGATTAAAAAACTTGTAAATATTTTTTGAGATCAATTTAGTTAGGGATTCCATAAAGAATTTATTTCTTTTTATCTTCCATAATTTTTTATGCTATTAATAATTTAAATTATATATTAAATGCGATTTTTAAAGTGAATTCATGCAAAATTTGCAGCATATGCAAGTAAAAGGATTTCTTATTTTATGTTATCATAATTAATAATTTATTTAATTATTTCTTGTCTTTAAATTATTATTATTTAAATTATTTATTATTTTCTTTCTTTAAAACTTTAAATTTTATAAATTTAAATACTTTTTTTTTAAGAGTTATATTTTTTCTGTAGTTTTTAACAACATAATTCCATAAAAAAATATATTTTTTGCTTAGTTTTTTAAACTTTCAGCTTTATTTTCATATTAAAACCTCTTTTGATGATTAAAAAACTTGTAAATATTTTTTAAGATCAATTTAGTTAGGGATTTCATAAAGAATTTATTTCTTTATATCTTTCATAATTATTTATGCTATTAATAATTTAAATTATATATTAAATGCGATTTTTAAAGTGGATTCATGCAAAATTTGCAGCATTTGCAAGTAAAAGGATTTCTTATTTAATGTTATCATAATTAATATATTTATTGATTTATTTCTTATCTTAAAATTATTATTATTTAAATTATTTATTATTTCCTTTCTTTAAAACTTTAAATTTTATAAATTTAAATACCTTTTTTTAAATATTTATATTTTTTCTGTAGGTTTTAACAACATAATTCCATAAAACATATATTTTTTTGCTTTCAGCTTTATTTTCCTATTAAAACCTCTTTAAAACACTTTTTCTAACCCCCTAAAATGCCAAATTAATAGAAAATAACCCCCTAATATTTTCTGTGAGTGTATGAACGTATCATTTTGGCGTAGGAGCATATGTAGCTAATCCACGGAAAGAATAAGTATGGCAATTGTAAGGCCAACTTCTTGGCTAGATGGGCCTCGTCTAATGCAGTGGAAAAATGATTTGACTTCAGGCTTTCCGCTCTGCGGTCCACTTATGGCTGCGAGTCCGAGTTGCCCTTTGTTGTGTTTCTCCTTTGTTTTGTTCTGTTTTTTTTTTTTTTTCTCCTTCTGTGTGTGTGAAAATTTATGATTTTCCGAGTGACTTTGAAAATCTTTGGGGCTGGGGCTTTCTTTTTTTTTGTCTCCTTTTGGGGCCTTTGCCGGCCTTTCCTTTCCTTTCGCTTGACATTTCACTTTTGGCGCTTTGGCGTTTGCCTTTTCATATTTCAGATTTCGCATTTCGCATTTTATTTTCACAGTCCTTTTTTTTTTTGGATTTTCTTTTTTTTTTGTGCTGTGCTGTGGTTTTGACTGACAAACATTTGGCTCTTGTTTGCCACTGACAAAAAGTGGGCGGGCCTGGAAAATACCGCCTTGCATACCCTTTACCAGCGATTTTCCGCTTTATGCCAAGGATGTGCGCGCACAAAGGACCCGCCGAATCCGTATTTGAGTCCAAAGTCCGAGTCCGGGACTCGACAGCTCTGAGAACACGTTCTTCCTTTGGTGCTGCCTTTGCGTACGTGGCGTATACGTTATTTTTAAGGATTGAGGTCGCATTGGTTTTTGTGTGTGAATTTTTTTTTCATTTCTGGCTGGCTGGCTTTTTTTTGGGCGTTATGTAATGCTTCTTCAATTTTTATATATTTTCTTTTATGTATTTTCAAATTTCTTAAATTTAATTGGAAGTCAAATTCGGGTTGGGAAGGTAAGGAGGTTGAAAGAGGAAGGTAAAGAGGTTTAAAGAGCTCCAATATCAAAATCATTTTAAATACAAACTTAGTTTTGTCATTAATTTATATTTAATTCATTTCAGGAAGTTTTTATTTAAATTCTCTTTTAAATCTAATAAAATATACTTCAAATATTAACTATTTATATCTGTATTTATTTGATTCATGATCATTTCAGCTGCTTTCTTATACTAATTATTATCTTTTAATCTATTATTTAAATAGATTAACATTTTCCTAACCATGAAATTCCACTTAATATTTAATTAATTTCATTTTCATTCATTTCATTTATATTTAATTAATTTCAGAAAGTTTTTAGTTAAATTTTCTCTTAAATCTAATAAAATATACTTTGAATATTCACTATTTCTATCTGTATTTATTTGATTAATGACTTATTAACCATTGTAACCGCTTTCTTATACTGATTATTGTCTTTTAATCTATTTTTTCAAGAGCTTAACATTTTCCTAACCCTAAACTTCCACTTAACTGGCTTAAACTATTCCCAAGAATTTGCCAAAAGACAAAAATTAAGCTCCCCTTTTAATCGCAGGGCATTTATCATTCGACTTTTGGCTTTTCTGCTGCTGCTTCTGCTGGGTTTTTAATTATTTTCTTATGCCTCACTTAAGCCACCACAGCTGCCTTTTGGTCCTCGCCTTTTTCAACCCTTTCAAGGCATATTGAGTGCTTTGTAATTTTTGCGGTTTTTAAGCCTTTTTCCGGCAGCTCTCCCACTTTTTGGGACCTGCCTCTAAAAATAAAGAAAGCGTATCAATAAAAGGGATTTCTTTGGCATGTTGTTGGCTTGTTTCGCATTTTCTTCTTGATTCTTTTTTCTTTTTTTCTGGCCCGGTTTTTCCCTCATTTCCCCACATTTTCTCCGCTGTGCCTTTTGTTGTTGTCGCGATTTAATCTTTGGCTGCTGTGGATAATTGCGAGCTTAAGCATGCGCATAAAAGTCATTACGTTGACTGCCACAGAACGGGCAATTTAGATTTATTCTAATTAGTGGGCCCCCCCATCGAAGAAGAAACCAGCTTCAGAAGAAGCTTCACAAACAACAAAGGCTGACTGAACTGAGGAGCTGCCAGCCCCAAGAACAACACACGTATTTCAAATGCTAATCAGTGCTCGAAGGGAAAGGCGGAGGAAAAGCCAGGGAAAGTGGGGGTAGAGCGGAAAAAACCAGGAAAAGCAGGCAACGCAGCAACGCATCAACGGCGGTGGGTGAACATTGAAAAATGTCGCTTCTTAGGCGATGAAGTTGCTTGGAAAATTAAGTTTTGGCCACGAATAGAACAAGTGACAGCAGCTGTTGTTAGACAAAGTACTTAGCCAGGGTATTGAGGGTTTCTATGAATGATATAGTGGTTATAACCATAATTTTATAATTTTTCATTAATTTTCATTGATTTCATGTTGCATAAAATGAGGAAAACTTCATTTTTTATACAAAAATATAATGTTAATTTAGCTAACATGACTTAAGGCCAATTTATAAATACTTTCCTATATTTTTCTTACTTATTTTCATAATTTTACATAAATCCATATTACAGTAAATATTTATTAATATTTTACTAAGATTTAATAATTTCGTATTTACTAAAATACTCTGTGTACAAAACTTATTTACTAAAATTATAAATATGGTGGGAATTTCGACACCGTACTTATCTTGGCAAAAGCGCTGGAATGTCCGGCTCGAAGGACCAAAATGATGTTGTCGGGGGCCTGGCTGTTGCGATCTCAAAATTCCCAAAGAAAAATATAAATAATTTTGTGATAAGAATGATTGGGGTGGAGATCTGTCGATCCATCTTCCTTCGGGTTTTATTTCATAGAAAAAATAAGGTACAAGGTGACAGGTACATTTTTTTATAGAGATGCAGCATAAACAATATAAAAATAACACTTTAGTTTAAAAAATAAAATACAATTTCTTAAAATAAACAACAAAAAATATCATTAATAAGTAACTCCTTGTCGACAAACGCCTTTCGCTTGGCCTTCAAAAATAATTCCTTTACTTTTCCAATAGGCAAACAAATTGCCTGACTCCCACGTGTGAATTAGCGCAAATCCCTTAGCGAATTTATTTTAATTTAAGAACGATTTACAGAGAATAAAGAAGAGAGGAGGCCAAAGAGCCTGCCACAAAGGCGTTCCATTTCCTTGTTTCCCCCGCAAATCAGCGGCAACTGCTGTTCGGGATTAGAATTTGTTACCATTGATGGCTAGATAATAAAAAAAAGGACAAAAAAGAGAAGCCTTTTAAATTAAAAGCAGGCCAGTGTGAATAATGAATTTTAAAGTCCAATAAATTTTAGCGTGCGGATATCAATAAATTATAATATAAATAACTCTTTAGCACCTGTCACCCATGCAGGTGACATTAAAAAGGAATTATATTCATAAATTTATTTAAAGCTTTTTTCCCACAACTTATTTACATTTGTGTTTAGTGAAAATCAATCAACAAAAAAAGAGAGAAGAGAATTTGTAGGCAACATAATAAGCTATTAAAATAAAGCCTTCAACTAATCCCTACCTCGGCTATACAATTTTATGATAATTTTTAACTGAAGCTTATATTTTTCCAGGCGGAAAAATATCCTAAAAATTAAGCTTTATTACAGACAGCTCACAAATAGGTAATTTAGAACAGATTTTTGGAAGTTAAGCCTTAGATTTTAAGGCTTACTTCCACACGAAAGTCATAGAGATTTATTAAAGGAGTGTTTAATATTAAATAGCTTTTAAAAGAAGATAAAAATACAGAGCTTTATCCATATTATTATAAGCTAATTTCCTCCTCTACTTTAAGCTAATATCCATTACGATTTTATGGCAACTAGTGTATATATAAATTATATACTTTTGTGCCACTCAAAACCCTATCAACCAATAATTGGCCATTGAGTAACTTCTGCTCGAAAAGTTGCCAAAAGCTTTTGGCGAATGTAAACATTCTGAAGGGGGGAAAGTAACCACTAAATATATATATATATATATATAGAAAGCCTGAACTTCCAGCCATCCTGCCATATTAATTATCCACACAACACAAACACTTTGTTGCAAGAACTGAAACGCCAAAGCAAACGCGCTACTTCGTCGTCGTCGTCGTCGTCATCGCTGTCTCGGCCATTAAATATTTAACGCCTGCCAAAACACTAATGACAAACACTAAAACTCAACACTAAATTTGAAATGCTTTAAAATTTTATTAAAGCCACCATTAAGGGGGAGTGACGGCGGCGATCGCTACAAGTATATATATATATATATATAAAATCAGGCGGGGGCCAAATAAATTTCACGCTTTAAGAAGATGTGGGGCTCCATTGTGAGTTTCTGTGTGTGTGCGAGCGAGTGTTTGAGTGAGTGTTTTGAGTGTTTTTGAGAATGTGAGTGCCGGCGGCGGCTTGACGATGATGATGATGATGATGTTGGTAAGGGAGGAGTGGTGAGTGGGAGGGGTCACTATTTTCCACGGGTCACACTTTGTTTTTATTGCACGTGCTTGCTTTTAACGATTTACCTTTGTTTTTAATGCAGACGGATAAAATCGGACAGTTTGTGTCTGGGTGTGGGCATTAATCGGAGGGTCTTTATGAATTTTAGTGAGTTTGCAAAGTTATAGTTTTAGAGGAAGTTCTAATATTAAAAGGAAAGGAAGATTTATGGCTAAAATAATTGGTTTATTGAATGAATTCTTATAAATTTCACTGGTAAAATGCATATATTATTTACTATATAGTATTATACTTATTTTTGAACATAATAATTTATTTATCTATTTTTTATATATGTAATATTACAATATTTATATATTTTATATATTATATAAATTAACCCAAGCATCATTTATCAAAAACCCTTAAGATATCCCCCTAGATAAAGAGAATATCTTTTCGCAATACCTGAGCTCTCAGCTGGGCTTAAATTGTTGCATACTTTGTGGGGCGTACGGGGCAAAGTCAAAGAAGAGTGTGGCCAGACTTGTGGGGTGAAGTGTGCGTTGGGTATCTCCGCGTCGAACTGCTACCCATAGATCTTTAAAACATTCCGAGAACTGAGAGAGCATGGGGAAAAGGAGGAGCAGGATGAGAAGGATGGAAAGGAGGGCAAAGGCGGAGCCAGTAGCTGTGCGTCCTGTGCTTCTTTTTTTTCGCCTTACCAAGGCAAACAGCCAACGACAGCCATACAATTTTAATCACATTAAGTTCGCGCTGTCGAGAGAATGCGAGGCGAGACTACTTCCTTCTGGAGCCTGGCCCCTCCTCAGTCTCCTTTTTTCGGTGGCATCCCTGTTCTTGTTTGTTTGTTTGTAATGAATATTTGCAAGTTGTGCCTTGAGTTTTCAGTGCAAACAAACTTAAAAACTGTAGCGCACTCAAGCAAAATAAATACTTGAGCAACAGCAGCCACGCCCACACGGCCGCCCTGCTTTTTTTTTCTTGCTCTGGATTTTTCCCGATTTTTTTTCCATTTTTTTTTTGCAAAAATTTATTTGGTTAAGTGACTTTGAGCCCGAGACTGTGCACACACACACACACATATGTGTGTGTATTTGTGTGTAGACATGCGGGCAAGAGAGAGAGAGAGAAAGAATGGAGAGAAAAGGATGCGAAGGACTCATGCATATTGAAACAAAGTGAGTGCTCGCATTGCGTATACGCAGCGTGGCCTCCAAAAAATAAATTAAATGAAAATAAACCAAAAACAAAGAGCAAATGGGCGTGGCATCAGCCAATCATTAGCTTAAGGATTTTGGTATTAGAACGTTGGACAAAATGAAAAATGAGCATGAGAAAAGGGAAAAGGAAAAGGAAGTTTCCATGAAAACAATCCAAGAATTTACTAGAAACTTTTAGAAGCAATTGTTTGGCAATAATAAATTAGACTTTCATATAAATATATATAAATTTGATGTATTTAAATACAAAAAGGAGTATATATTTATTAGAATATTTTATTGTAATTTATTAAGCTTAGAAAAAGTTTTTATTTTGTATCTTTTATAATAAATAGAATACTTAGTTTCAGTTATGTTGTTTTTATATCTGTAAAAGCGTTTATTTATTTTATTTAATATTTTTTGTAAACAAATATTAAAGTTTTGTATTTTTTCATAAATATTATAGATTTTTTTCTTATTAAAATTACTATTACATTTTATTTATTCATAGAACCATGTCTAAAAACCTATTAATATTTATTATTATGCACTTATTTATTCTGGTAGCATTTTGAGACATAAATCTTATATTTTTGTTGCATTTCTTTATGATTTAAGATATGAAGATTTATTTTTAAGATTCCTATATCATATTTTTCCTTGATTTGCAATAGTATTATCCTCCAAAGCTTAAGCGACAGAATGCAATGCTAATGACAGACCTTGGCACCCAAATCCTAGGAACCACTCCCACCTACAACCTCCTTCTTCCTCCTCCTTCCCCCCCCCCCCCCCCCCCCCCCCCCCTCCAATCACGATCAGAGGCTTCCCTCCTCCACAAATGCAAATCCGAAATCAAAAGCTCACTTTAGTTTCGGTTGGGCGGATCGACGGGGGAGAGGTGCCAGCGGTATGCCTGTCGAGGGCAACATGCCGCAACTTGGCGGCAAAAGTACACAATAAATTTGCATGCTGGCTAACACACACACAGAGAGAGACTTACACACTCACACACCCACACACACCACGAGGTTTTATGAATAGAAATTGTTAGCACACAATAACAGGCAGACGGAGCGTGAAACGACAGGGGCGTCGCTCTAAAGGGGGGTTCGCGGGAAGAGAGGAAAGCCATGTGCATAATGCCTAATAATCCGCATATTGTAATATCTGTATTATACGACGACGACTGGCGAAGAGCGAATGTCATTATGTGGCCAACACCCAGGACAGGACCCCCTTTTCTTTCTATCTGTATCCTTTTTTGGCACACACACGCACACCTCCCCCTCCTATATGCAAATATTGTATAAAAATTGCGGCTTAATCACGACGCTGCAACACGAGCAATCTGCAATATGCAATCTGCAACTGAAGCTGAAGCTGAATGCGAATGCGAATGCGAATCCGTGGCAAATGCCGTCAGGCAACTGCCAAAGTGCCTCAAAAGCCAGTTGGTAAGGGATACAGTGGCACAAAATAGTTAAAAGTCAAAGGGAAAAATAAGAACTATTAAATGTATAAAATTCTACAAGTTTTTTAAGTATTTTTCATAATTTTTTAGGAATTAATATAGGTAGGATAATAGAAATAATAGAGAAACCAAAAAAATATCAGTCTTGAGGGATCTCCCTCATACTTTAAATCATGTTTTTATATATTTATAATAAAAATAACTTGTAAAGGAATTGAATTCAGGTTATAATAAATTTTTTAAACTTTTAACCAGCAGTTTAGGTAAATTAATTGGTCATTTTTTCATTTTTAAAATCATTTTTAATAAGAATTAAAAATTCTTTGGTCATTTTTTCATTTTTAAAAACATTTTTAAGAATAATTTAAATATTAGAATTATTTTGCTTATTATTTTAAATTTCGTTGGGTATTTTCTTTAATTTAAAATCATTTCTAAAAGCATTTACTAATAAAAGTAAGATTTTATAAAATTTTTTTAAGCCTGTAAAGTTTAGTTGGTAATCTAAGCAGAAATCAGTCTTTGTTTTACCTTTGAAAATATTTATAATTAAGCAGCATTCTCACTAATTAAACTAATATTTTATTTGATATTTTTTAAGAGCTAGAAATTAGTTAAGGCTAAGAAATTATGAGTTACATTGAAAAATCCAAACAGTAATCAGTCTTTGGTTATTTTTTATATATTTGAAGGCCTCTCAAAAAAATTGTATAATTAACAGACAGACCTTTTAAAAGTTGTACATATTTTTAAATGAACTAAACACAAATTATAGATTCTTAAACTATAAAATGATGAACCCTTTACTAATCAGTTTATATAGAATTTTAAGCCAAAGTGAGCTCTGCATTTGTATCAATGTGGAGCTTAGACGACGCCTGCCAGGCTGCCAGTGTCAGACGAGGCATGGCTGCCAGTAAGCTGTTTCTCCCTTAACCCATTCCCGCCCCCTTAACCCTTTACCAGCTAGTGCAACCCCAAAGTTAACCCAGGATTGCCCCTTTGGCAAGGCTCCACGTGGTCTCTGCCATGGCTACATTATTTGTGCTCATGTGTGGCCTGTGCCATTGGTACCAACGATTCCACTGGCTCCTTTGGGCCTCCAAATTCCCAGTCCCAGTCGCAGTTCCAGTCTACAGTCTCCCGCCTCTTTCCTTAACCCTTGGCTAGCTTTTATGCCCGCAGATTTGGGTTAAAAGTAGCTTCCCTTGTGTATTTAATAGTATTCCAGACTCGCCTTCATCTTTTGCCAGCTGCAATTGTTATGTGCAGAAAAGGGTTTGGGCCAGAAAAGTGTTGAGTTGCCCTCCTTAGGAACAAGAGAGAAAAAATAAGCCAAAAAGAAAGAATATATATAGAGAAGAAAAAAATGAGAATGATGTCGCTTTTCTGCTTGGCATGCATTGCAGTGGCAAAAAGGATGCCGAAGTCAAAGAATTTCCCTCCGCCCCAAGCATCAGATACTTTTGTATGCAAATTTCTCAGCTTTCGAGTTTGGGGCGAGTTTTGGATTTCCATTTCTATTTGAGTTATGTAAGTGCACGTACTCCCTTTCAAATACCACTCGCATTCGCATTCACATTCACATTCCCATTCCCATTTAGCATTCACATTCGCATTCACATTCCACTCACTGCCATTCAGGGCTATTTTTATTTATTTGTTTAATCTTTTAAGTCTTTAATGGCACAGCAAATGAAATTACAAAACAAACAAATATAAAAAAAATGAATTGAAACACAAGTTGCTCTTGTTATGAATTAAGTGGCATTAACTGGCAAAGACCCAGGCAAAGCCTGGAGCCAGAGAACCATTTCCAAATCATTAGCAGCCAAAAAATACATAAATTGTTAGCAGAACCCATTTTTGGCCATTGAAATGTATACCAAAGAATTCCCAGAAATCGTCAACATCAATTAAAATTAAAAGGAAAATGTGTAGGTAAGGCATTTAGAATTAATTAGCAGCAACCAAGGGAAAAACATGACAATAAAAGAATTTATTTTGGGAAAATATCAAAAATTAAAGAAACCCTTTGGTTTGAATTTGTATTTAATGCTAAAAATACTAAATATTTATTTTATAGATATAATAAATATGTAAAGCAAATAAAAATAATATTTTATAGAATTATTAAATATATACATAAAATAAGAATATATTTTATGAGACAAATTATAGCCAGAAAATTAAAAATACTTTATAATTCCAAAAGTAAATAATATAAAAATTAATCACATATATATAAAGATTAAATGTTTTACGGAAATAATAAAAAATGAACCTTAAATCACAATAAAATACATAAATGAATATAAAAATACCTAAAAATATTTAAATAATATAATTAAAACCCCTAAGAAGGTACTAAGACTTAAGATACAAATTATAGAGAAGATGCTGAATATGCAATCTTAGAAAAACTAAAGAGAAATATATAATATAATATTAAAATTAATCATAAATATATCAAGACAAAATTTTTACAGTAGCATAGCTTTTTTAATAAAAAAATTAACTTTAAATCATAATAAAATATATAAATAAATATAAAAACACCTAAAAATTTTAAATAATATAATAAAACCACTAAGAAGTTACTAGGACTTAAGAAACAAATTATAGGGAAGTTGCTGAATATGCAATCTTAGAAAAACCAAAGAAAAATTATTGAAAACTAAGGCACAAGAAGAATGCCAATGGAAACTGCAATACTTGCAACATCAGCCACATATGTTACACCCTTCAAAAAAAAAAAATAACAAAAAAAACCCACATGGAATAGGTAATAAAAAACCTGGAACCACACACCTGCCAATATCCTGCAGCAAAAAGGGATGATTGCCAACACGAGAACAGAAAGCAATGGATATTGGCCAACATTCGATATTGTCCGGTTTTCGAGAACAATTAAAACTAAGTGAAACGGGCTGAAAAACAACAGCGCAATCACATATCATTAGATTTAATTGATTGCGCCTAACCAACCGCACCATCAGCACCACCATCATCATCATCATCATCATCATCATCATCATCATCATCATCATCATCATCAGCAACAGGCAATCCCCAGGACATTTTCCTGTATTCTTTTTTGTGTGCTAGCGACCACAAAAGCGGATATAAAAATTTGTTGTAGCACCACAAAATTTGATTTTAATTTGAAATTGTCAGGGGCAACCCATTTGCCAAGTTAGAGTTCAAATGAAATTGAACACTTCACTTTGCAGGGCTCACAAAAAGCCAAGTGGTTAAGGGAATGCTTCCTCTCTCCCCATCTCCTCTCCCTTAAAAGGTGGCAGGTAAAAGCAATTTGCAGTTAATTAGCAGACTAAGAGCCACAAAAGGCATCTAAGCCGTAGAGAGCAAGTACAAAGTGCAAACTGGCCGCAACAAAGATGAAAACTTCAAGTTGACCGCACCAGAGATCCTTTGCCAGATTGTGTGTGTGCAAATCTCAAAAACAAGGCATTAATTTCAACCGATTTCCTTTTGCAAATTCAATTACTATTTTCCTGGGATAATGCGGTAAGGGGGGAAAAATCTCTAAAAGAGAGAGAGTTCCTGCCAAAAACAATGTTAAATTGTCAGATAGATTGATGTTCGGTCGGCTGGCGAGTGATTAAATGCGTAGAACAGCACGGAAAATGCATTTTCCACAGTTAAGGGCTTCTGTGTAAATGGGTAAATGAGGGAACGCCTGAATGGCCGGCTGACTCTGCATCCACCAAATTGACCCCTGAAGCATATGAAGTGGAAAAAAACAGGCTCGCACACAGCGTCCAGTAAATTATAATTGATGTAACACTGTCAGAAAATAAATTGTATACTTAAATATTTATATAAATTAGGTATTTTCTGTTCTTGCCAAATAAAATAAATCATTTAAAATCCTTAAAACTGTAAACATCGTATTTTATGCGCCCTAGTGTGGCCGTTTCATTGCGAAAAAAAGGAGAACGGTCACTTGAAAAGAAGAAGCGAAAGAAGCGTGATCGAAAAGATAAGAAATATATTAAAATAAAGTCATCCCACTGTGTTTTGAACTTATTCAAACCTGCGACGTTTACAAAACATTTATTTTAATAATAAAAACTTATTTTTAATTTAATTAATATTATTAAATGTGGTTTTATAAAACAAAATAAAATTTATATAATATAAATTTACGCTATAGAAAATGTACAATTAAATTCAAACCTCTTCTCTAAGTGTAAACTGTGTTAGGAGCTCCATCGAAATGAGGGGCCCTTTTGCAAAATTTACAAGCATATTGATTCGATCTGATTCGGTTGCAATTTGTGCCTCTGTTCCTCCCAACCCTCTCGTCAGTTCCCCTCCCTTTTCCCCCCTGAATTTCTCTCAGTGTGTGAACAGTGTCAGCTGCTGGGGGCCAGCCGTTATTTAACATTAATTTATGCATTACTAGAGCGCTTAAATTAATCAGCGAATGGCCAGCACAGCAGCAGAAGCAGCAGCATCATCGGAAACAAAATTTAATTCGCCACAGAAAGCGTTCTCTTTCTCTTTTTTTATATATAATATAAATGTATATATCCCTCTCAATCGGTTGCAATTAAAACGAAAAGCGTAAAATTCATTAAGAGCTTAAAAAGAATTAACACAACTAAGGCAAAGACAAAGCAAATGCAAAAAGGCGGTTGGATATACAAAAGGGAAAATGTTTCTTTCATTTCAAGGAGAGGAAAATTACCAAAAAAGAATATATAAAAGGAGTGCGAAAAAGAAAGCAGTTAAAAGAAAGAAAATGAAGAAGAAAGTGTAATCTTAATTGTTCTTAAGGGAAAATATTTTATTTCACATTTTACATATTTACTAAGCACATTTACGTTTATTGTTTTATCATTACAGAATCATCAGATAAATAAGCAGACGGTTTTTGGTTATAAAAGACCTCGAAATTGGGTAAATTCAGTGTGATGTTATTGTTATTATAAGATATTTTTAATGGATATTTATATTATATTATATTTATATTTATATTATATATTATATTTATATTTTATATTGAATTTATAATTTAAACATATTATTTAAACATGAAATTAGATTTGGGAGGCATTTCTATTTAGGAAACATATATTCTCTTTCTTCAAAATAAAGTAGTAAGGAATAATTTATTTAATAAATAAAAATAACAAATATATTTTTCATATTTTGTGAAATTTATAATTTATATTAATAGAACTCTTAATTTATTTTTGTCTTCATAAATTTATTTTTTAGATAGAACTCCTAATTTATTTTTATTTCCATAAATTTATTTTTTTTAGATCCTTGTAAAAACTTTCTCAATAAAGAACTCCACTTTAGGGAGTTCCCCCTCTTGGCTACACTCACTTATTCAGCAGGAGGAGAGTTCATAACGCCAATTTTGGCCTGGCCTCCACTTCCTCATCCATCTGTCAGTTGTTCAGTCAGTCAGTCAGTCAGTCAGTCAGTGAGTCAGTTGGCCAGCAAACTGAGCTGAGCTGAGATGAGCTCTGGCGAATGATAAATGGCTGACATTGTGGATTGTAGGCAACATTAAGCGTTGTTGAAGCGCCGCAGATTGCAATCGTTGAGGCAAGGCACCCTCCAACCGAGCAACCGAGTCCTTCACTGGATAGAATGGACCAGAAAGCCACGCCCCTAATCCCCCACCAAGCTGACACCCCCACTCAATGTTGGGTTTACTTCTACGGTTTTTCATCTACCCCGTTGTCCAGGTGAATGCCAGGGAATGCTGGAATTTTTCACATTCTTGTGTCCTCTTTTTTTGGAAATATTTCTTTGATATATTCGATAAAGAAAAATATAAATGGATTTTAAATTTAAGGAAAATTAAGGTAATAAAAATGTGGCAGGAAAAGGTACATCATTTAATTTGTAATATTAAAGGAAATCGTTTAAGAAATGCTAAGAAATGTAAGTTTATATTTCTGGAATATAAAATGCTTCTTTAACTTGTTTTATGATACAATTCCGACTAGAATTTCCTTAGGAATACTTAAAATATTTATCTATAGTTAAAATATTTTTCTAAAATGTATTTTTCTATATTTATTGGCTGTAGTTCCTTAATTTACAGAGCATCTAGCTGTTGATTGTCAGCTTAACACCTCAGAAGTTTACTGTAACTCACTCACTCACCTTTGGGGCCCCGTCACTCTACCCTCTACGATTTTGCCCTGACAGCCGGCAAACTTGTAATTTGTAATGTCGAAGTGGAGAATGAGGAGAATCCTGCCTGCTGCCAGGGCTGGGTCATGATTTTCAAATGAAATGCATTTCTGAACTTTTGCGGTGATTTAATGATGTGCCCCGGGAAGTGGCTGGGCTCCGGGGCACTTGAGAATATGAATCATTTGAATCGAGAGAGCAAAAAGCAAAAAAGCAAGACGAGTGTGTGTGTAGCTCATTCCGGTGGCAGGTCCTTGATTAAAATGCGCTCGAATTGATTTGAAAACATGATGGAAACCGAACCCAACTCAAATCTAAAGCCAAAACCTAAACCAAACCCCAATTCAAACCGATATTGTCAGTCAGTCAGTCTGTCTCTCATTGAATTTGCGGTTCTAATTAGCTGCAATTAAGTGATTAAAAGCCATCAGCCTCTGGCCATAATTCCAGGCCTCACAAAATTTCCGGTTTCTCGTTTTTCTTTCCATTTTCTGTTTTTTTTTTTTTATTTTTGCTGCGCATAATAAATGCCAATTAATTATGACAAGAGCAGTTACAGAAATGAAAGCAGCGAATTTCTGACAGATAAATCTGTAAATTGTCATTGCGGCCATGCAACAAAATATTGTGATGACTTTTTAATTAAAAACAATAAAATTGTTTGTCGTATTTTATATATGTTGCGATTCGTTACCAGGCACTCATAATTTTTGTATATTTTTATTTCTGTGTGTGTTTATCAATTCTGAACAAACGGCGACAGCCAAAGCCAGCATAAGTCCGATTATCGGTTCAGTTCAGTGCCTAGTATTGCATATATAAAGTATATGTATATATATATTTATTCATAGAGCTATAATAGCCATGGCCATTTTCCGAGAGGATTTTCAGTTTATCCCCCGATTGATGGACTGCTCCGGCTTCGCATTTTGTTTGGCAAATATTTTTTGGCAATTTGATTGCGTTTTTATGAAGCCTCGACAGGCTTTGGCTTTGCTTGGAAACTAGGAGAGTTCAGGTGAATTTGGAAATAATCGTATTTTATATTTTTATAGCTCTTAATAATGCTGGGTTTTGTATTATACAAATTTAATCTTATGGAAATAGTACATCAATTATTTGAATATTTCATTTTTTGAAGCTTTTTGAATGGATATAAAGTACTTTAATGTTTAAAATTATAATAAAATACATATAAAATGATAAAAATATGGATTTAGAAGTCTTTTAAAAGTGGTGACTAATATATTTCAAAGTTTACAGCTTTTAAAAAATTTTAAAAAGTTAAGAATAGAATTTAAATGGTTTTTGCTTTGAAAAAATAATAATAACTAGAATATTTGGATTTTTAAAGCAGGTACAACTTTGTAAATTTCCAATTAATATTAAATAATAATATTAAAACAATTTTATATACAAAATATCAGTTATCATCATTTTTTTATTTAATATTTTATAAATAGTTGTGAAATGGTAAAAACTATTAATATATCACTGCTGTAGGGATATTTTAGATACATTTTGATAGATAAATTAATATTTTTATATATACTGATCCATTAAATTATATTCTGTGTGATATATCGAACTAATCTAATGAAAAATAAAAGAAATAAAAACTTAAAAATTAATTTACGGAAATTTATCTTTGATAATAAAGAAATTTTTGTTAATAAATTCTTTATTGTTTGATTTCTTTAAATAAAATACATCAGTTAATGATATTTTTCGATATTAATGCTATTTTCCCTATGATATCGATACCGATACCGATATCTTATTTTTCCTCTCGATATACTTCCGATATATCCCCATTTCCACACAAAACGCACAACAATATATACAAATATTACCCATACGCCATGTTGGTTCCTGCAAATATTACCCATACGCCCCGTTGTACACTATATAGAGAGGATAGAACGAGAAATAAAGGCAATGTCCAGTTATTAGCTAGCGGTCGAGCTGAGCTCAGTTCGATTTGGCTCAACTCAGTTCAGTTACCAAAACTGGCCGGCAAACAAATGACCGTTTTATGGACGGCAATCAAACACAAGACCACAAATACTTAAACTTATGTATTGAGGGGGGGGCACAACACACACACAGCAGCCAACGCCATATGTATGCACATTGGAACCCTGCCACCATCATCATCATCATCATCATCATCATCGTGGCTTGGCAAAAGTTCCAATTTTTCACAGAACTCGACCACAAAATAAAAAACACATTCTTATTACAAATCGTGGCGAGTGGCGTGCCAAAAAAAAAGAAAAAATACAGAGAACAAGAAGGAAAAACTAAAAAAAAGAAAAAGTATGTTTTCATTCCCATAAGTGAAAAAAGGAGGAGAAGACGAATACCGAAAACCCGAAACCGAAAACCAACTGACGCACTTATTTTGCGCTTTGAATCCAATCACGTACCAATTTTCCAAATTTAACCTTTTTGAGCCGGGGCTCAGTAGCTTCGGCTGCCAATAAAAACCATTTGCCAGAGTGAAATTTATATGGGCGCGTCGATAAAGAAAAAAAAAGAGGAGAGGAGAGAGATGAAAAAAAAAGGAAGAATGTATTGGAGAAGCGAAAAAGGATACGGCTTTTGAATGGTGTCTGTGTGTGTGAGACCACCGCAGGCCAAATGCAGGCCTTTGAACCATTTCAATTGACCGAAGGCCAGGCTCAGGCTTTTCAGTTACCAATATGCAAGTACTCCTGCTTTTGGTAATTTTAAAACAAAAAAAATGTATATATAAGATTTATTAGGCTTTAAAACACAAGTTTCATAACTCTTAAAAGGTTTTTCCGCTAGCAAAATGCAATTTTAGTATTAAAACTATTATATACATTTTTATCCGTATTTTTTCTAGTTTTAAAACAAAGGGTTTTCCGTTAGCAAAATTTAATTTAAGTATTAAAACTATATAAACATGTTCTATCAGTTTTTTTAGCTTTAAAACAAAGGTTTTTCCGCTAGCAAAATGGAATTTTAGCATTAAAACTATTATAAATATTTTTATCAGTATTTTTCTAGCTTTAAAACAAAGGGTTTCCGTTAGCAAAATTTATTTTTAGTATTTAAACTATATAAACATTTTTATCATTATCTTCTTTAGCTTTAAAACAAAGGTTTTTCCGCTAGCAAAATGCAATTTTAATACTAAAACTCTATAAGCATTTTTATCATTATTTTTCTAGCTTTAAAACAAAGGTTTTTCCGTTAGCAAAATTTAATTTTAGTATTAAAACTATATAAACATTTTTTATCAGTATTTTTTTTAGCTTTAAAACAAAGCTTTAATTACTCTAAATTCTCTAGCAAAAATAATATACAAACTGTTGGGAATTTGATGTGGTATGTGCAATTTGTTCGTTGAGTTCACTCTGCTTATGCGCTGTTTTAATTTTCTTATTTTATTTTTTTTTTAGAATATAATATATTTGCTTGACTCTGTCTGCCTGTAAGCGACACCATAAAATATTGAACGTGTTGAGCACACACGCGGGCACGGGAAAGTGCACTAGCCACTGCACTCATGTGTTTGTGTGGGGGAAAAGTGCGGGGAAAACTCATTCGACTCGAGTTCGTTTCTCGATTGTGGGATTCCGGATTCTGGACTCCCGATTCTGGCTACTCCTTGTTTCGTTTGTGTTTTCTTTTTTCCAGCTCTCCACGCGGTGGCACTTTTGGCTTTTGTTGCCAACATCCTGTCGCTCTCCTGTTCGCCTCCTCCCCTTCCCTTTGACTTCAGCTCTCAACTTTGACCCCCAGCGACCCCGTTACGAGTGACGCCTCATTTTCTTTATTTCTGGCGGCAGCACGCGCATTACATTACATTACAACATGGCCGGAGAGAGGGTCCTGAGTCCCCATCCTGGACTGTATCCGCATCCTTGTCCAAGCGAGTGAGAGACTCGCCTTTCGGCCATTTCTAGTCCGAGGAAGTGCGAGTGTCAAGTGAGTGTTTGAGTGCTCGGCTTATTCATGGATTCGAATGGAGTGGAATGGATATCCCCGAGTAAAGTTCATTAATGGAAAAATACTTGAGCTATTATTTGCAGTAATTGAAATACACCCGAAAGTTTGTAAGGAAAAGAAAGCAGCTTAAAGAATATATAAAATATGGTTTATTTAAGCCCTGCAAATATTTATTGCCCCCGTCTATCTCTGTATTTTATATCAGCTATAAACCCCGCAGGACTTTCCCTAAATCGGTTACCGCTTAATCAGCTAAATGCGTGTCCTTGGAGCATTTAAAGCCTTTCCTGTGGTTTTTCATTACTTCACACTTACTGCCTCACTGCTGGCTTCCTTTGCCGGCTTTCAGCTCGATTTTTTCGGTACAAATTGATGCCATCTGTTCGACGTTTAATGCTTTGGGGTCTTGGCCCGCTCCCGGGCCATTTGTCGTGCAACACTTTCAGCGCTTTTTAATGCAGTGGCTGCATAATTTTTACGCCCGTAAGTCGCCTGCATTATCCGGGCCATAAATCGGACACGACTTCGCTTCTTTTCCTCTTTTCCGCCCAGCATCCTGCTGAGGCTGAGGAAGTGAAGGAAAGTAAGGTTGCGAATGGCAGCCTTGGTGCCCGAGGACCTTGTGTGGTGGCGCAGTTAATTTTGGTCAGCGGGCAGCTCGATTCTCACACGATTTGCCCCAGCTCGCACATCCTCATCCTCATCCTCAACCTGTCGGACTCGCACTCGCAGGACTCGCTGCGACTCACCTGACCCGAAAGCCACTTAAGAGCCATTCAAATTACGTTTCATTACGCTTATTGAGCGGGGAAAGGGGGCAGCAACAAACCTTTTTTATGGCCGACAGGTGACTACGAATTTTTGGGGGCAAAACTGGGCTTAAAAATACCCTGCAAGAAAGTTCTATAAATAATAAATCCTATTTGATATAATGACAGTATAAAAATTCATTTGGATTTTAAGGAATATATTTAATAGAATATATTTTTAATTAATTTAGTTATCTGTAAGTAATCTATAGTCCATCACTCCCTCAAAGTTTATGCCTTTGTTTTATGGCCTTCAACTTTTAAATTAAATTTCTTTACCTTTTTTTTGCTGGCCAGCCAAAAGTTATTGATTTAATTCGTATCTGGGGAATGCTTAATCAAAAATATCCGAATATATGGAAAGCCTTGGCTTCACCTCCACCTTTGCTCTCATTTCCCTGTTTTTCCGGACTGCGGACTCCAGACTTTGGGAAACTGTGAAGGAAAAGTTACGCCCGGCAATTTGTTGGCCGGGAAATGCGAGCGTGAGCTCGTTAGGGCATCTCTGCTAAGATAGTTTTCCTTTAGGAAAATATCATTTACGAAATGTTTCTTTTCTTTATTTTCATTTCTAATTTAATATTTTTGTATCTGTAAGGTTTTTGTTTTATGAAATATTAATATAAATTGTGCATTTTGAGCTCAACTATTTTGAATTTTATATTTTTAGTTAGATTTTATTAAAGCCTTTCACAATAGCTTGAAGTTTTAGATATTTTATTATTTTATTTATTACTATTTTTATTTAAAACTTAGCAGGGATGCTCACCACATATGAATGGTCAAGAACTGCCTTTCGGGGGGAGCATTTTGGCTTGGGCTTTCGTCCTGTGAGCCAACCAAGCTTTTGTGGTTGTCCTGGCACATTGCACTCAGCAGGAGATATTAGTATTGTTTTAAATATGTGAAGATTATGACCAGTTGGTAAGGATAGCACAAAAAGACATTTAAATAGAATAAAACCCATTGAAAACATTTTATTAATTGAGTTAACTTGAAGAGAAGCCGGCAATCTGGAACAAAAAGTGCCAAAGTAAAGCTATTTTTGTCAAACTGACAGTTCCCAAAAAAATAAAAAAAACAAGAGAACTCTATAGAGATAGCAAAAGAGAAGTCGTCTCGAGCGAAGTGAGAAAATCAGTGAATGAATCTCATCCGGGTGTTTGCCACCTGAAAGCGGCCTTTAAAAAAATAGAAAATAAGCAAGGACGGAAAAGGTGAGATCCTGTCCAGAGTTGCCTGCAACTGAAATGCCCGCCAAACAATGCAATATATATATAAAGATATATATATATATATAGGCGACTCGGAAAGGCGAAAAAATAAGAATGGCCCGGCACACAACACAAATAAAATGCAAAAATGCTGTGCGACAAGAACAACAGCAACATTAAGCAACAACAAAAAAAATATATATATAATAAAATGGAAAATGTGGGGGGAAAAGACAAAAAACAACAAGGACGGTGAAAATCTTGTGCTCTGCAGAGGCAGTGGCAAACTTTTGAATAATTTATCCAGCGTGTTGAAAGGACGTTTTCATTAAAATTCGCCAACGTATTTAAAGTGCGAGATAACTCCCAGAGTGGCGATTATTCAAGTGAGTTCATTTGCCTGCTAGGAATGCTAAATGTGCCTTGCCCGATATGCCAAGAAAGGCCGCTATATATGTTTATATATATAGGATAAAATGTGTACCAAATGACAGCCACTGTCGGCGTATGTGGGAAGCCCAAAATTATTTGTTACTTTCGTTTTTTCTAAGCCCAAGAGTGTCTATAGATCACCAGACTTTGAAATTGGATATACAAATAGGGAATATATCTGTGGATGGTTTATACTTTATTCGAACCTTAAGCCTGGTATTTCTAGTATTTTAAAATATTTTAGAAAAATGTATTTATAACAATTAAAAAAAAATATTTAGAAGACCTCGCTAAACCCTTCAGAAACTGAACGTTTTAGCCTGAATATTTGTGGTTTTCTGTATTTATTTTAGGATATTTAAAAAACTATAATTATAATATTATAATGTTAATAATATTTTATTTAATATTAAACCTACTCCCATTTATTTTATTTTTTTGTTTAATTAAGAAATAACATTTTAAATATTTAAATAATATTTAAAAAACATTTCTACCTCCTGAAACTGCAATTCTTCTCCAAAATATTTGTGTTATTCTGTATTTATTTTTATGATATATAATATATTATAATAATTTATTTAGTATTAAACCTACTCCCATTTATTTTAATTTTTTGTTTAATTAATAAATAATATTTAAAATATTTAAATAATATTTAAAAATTATTTCTACCTCCTGAAACTGCAATTCTTCTCCAGGGTATTTTTGGTTTATGCTGTATTTATTTTTGTTAAGCAGAAAACCCTGCCATCAAAGGCAGAGTTTCATTTGAAAATTGTTTTACATTTCAATTTAATTCAATTTTTTTCTGACTTGCCTTTTATACAATTTTATGTTTTTGCCAAGCAGAAAATAGGAGTCCAAATGGGGAAAATTGTTTTGCTGTAATTCGAATACAATGTTATTTTAAAGCGCCACATCAAGGTTTTCAGTTAAATGTGTTTTTGTTTACATAAAAAAATGAACAATTTGAACAGTTTTTAATAAATTAAAGTAAACAAATGGTTAATTGGAGTATAAATATAAAAATGAGAAATAAATTCTAATTTATTTCTCATTTTTAACCTTGTAACTAATTAAACATAAGGCTTTTCTTAGCTTTCTTTAACAAAGCATTTACTTTATTATTTCCTTAATAACTTGAGATAATTTTATGTCTCATTTGAGAAACATATTTCAAAAGGAGTTCCTGTATAATAATATATAACCTTTCCTACTGTGAGGGCTTGCTTTATTTTATCTACATTTCCCCCCTCTTTGTTTTGTCTTTAGTTATAGTTACAGTTTTGCTTTTGCCTTTCGCCTTTTGGGCAAAATTAACCATCTAAATCATGGCCAGGATTTCCCCTTGACCATTTCCCAATTCCCAGAGAGCTCCCTTTCCCTCTCTGCATTTATATTTCTATTTCTATCTGGCATATTTGTCAAAACTGGAAATCTACGTAACATAAATTTAATGTCTAAAACAGACCAAGGAAGCAACGAAAAAAGAATAAAACAAAATTTCTATAAAGAAACAAAATAAAAACTTAAATAGAGGACTACAAAATAGCATAAAGTTTAAAGAACAAGAAACATAATTTTATTAAATCGGCTTTTTATTTTTTGCCTTAAATTTGAGTGTCTTGCTGATACCCTTTCTAAGGTTCTAAGCAAATAAAGACTAGAAAATATATATTTTTAAAATGTATTATCTAGAAATATGTATGATATTTTTATTTTTATTATAACAACAATTTAATGCAAAACAAATTAAATTGTAAACCCTTAAAAATCTATAAAAAAATAAGTAAAAAGACATTTTGTAGATGTTA
The DNA here is from genome assembly GCA_008042515.1 of Drosophila truncata. NCBI lineage: Eukaryota > Metazoa > Arthropoda > Insecta > Diptera > Drosophilidae > Drosophila > Drosophila truncata. Next base: position 4,214 of record VNJQ01001306.1, on the reverse strand, counting down.
AATTCAGCGTTAATAAATTTTATAACATAACTTTGAATCCTTTCAAAGAGTTTTAAGAAACCCTATAAATTTCTGTAAAAACCCGAATAAATATTTTAATTAAAATAAAGAAAAGGTATTCATGCATTCGGTTAACAAAATCTCAAAGTACTTTGTTTTCTCAGTGTTGTTTTAAGCTGAAATATGGCGCATTCGCTGCTGCATATCTCGCGAAAATATCGCCACATCCACAGCCACATGTAGCTCTATATTTATTCCACAGGCATGGGCGTTGGCAGGGGGGGGAGCTAGGGATAACAGAAGAAAACAGAACCAAAAAAAAATACGAAAATAGAGGGAGCCGCGCATTACCGTTGGCTACAAAACTGCACCGCAGTGGGGCTGGCAATTTTCTTGTTGTTGCGAAGGGAAAAACCAGACCAGAGACCCACGCCCGCCATTTCCATTTTATTCCGCTCCTGGGCAGCGTCGTTTCATCGCGCAATTTCCGCACAAGTGTTGGCAATATAAAAATAGCGACAAAATATAAAAGTAATTTATGTTTCGCCTTTTTCCATATCATTTCTATATGCATGAGGGCCGGGCACACGGGCGCACTCACTTCTGCTTCGGCCTGGGTAGTTTATAAAAATGTTTATATACATCATGCAGACTTTATATATATATATGCGTATGTATATATATGCACTGCCGGCTCATCCATTTTGATATATGAAATATGCATGTTGATGCGCTCGTTTGTATGCGCCAAACTGCATTTAATTTATTAAAATAAATATTTTGCAGTGTTGGATAACGGCATGTGAACAATGTTAACGATGATAAAGGATGCAAAAGAGTACCCGGGTGTTCGTAAAGAGTCTTAAAAAATTGAATCTTAAGAGATTGAGTTGGAAATTCATTATTCATTTTAAATCTATTTAAAAACTTCTTAAGAAAAGTGCTATAAAATTTAATTTTTTAAAATTTAAATCATTTTCAACACTTGTTAGACTTACAATAAAGCCAGATAAGTCTGAATTATGATTTTTTGTATAACAAATAATATTTAATGTAAGAGAAAATCATAAAAAGAATTTACGAAATATATATTTTCTCAATTATATAATTTTTATTTAGATTAATCTTTAAACTAACCATGCTCTATTCATAATTAATGACACCCATGGCATTCCGTCGCTTTCAATTTGATTAACCAATTGCCTCGTTGAAATTTACATGAACCGAAAACCAAAATTAAATATGTTTAGTCCGAAATCACAATTCATTATCGTGCGGCGGCGGCGGCAGCAGCGGTAAGCCACAAATAGCGACCACGCCTCTGCTGGTGCCATTATATAAGCATTTTCACCTGGAAAGCCCACCTGCCACTCATCATACTCAAAACACACACAAACAGAAACAAACACACACACAGAGAGACTGTCAAATCGCATTGCAAAAGACCGAAAATACTCATGAATATATCAACAGGGGCATTTACTCGTACTATATTCATTTGACAGGATGTGGCAGGTAAAACCGAAATGCAAACATAAATGCACATAAATATACAGGCGAATATAAAAGCTTATATTTGTGTAATCGATTTCTAACTTGTCACAACATTAATAACCTATTTTCTCCCCTTTTTTTTTTGCTGTACCATTTTTATTTAAATAATTTTTGTTTTATGTGCAAAGATAGAATTTCTGAGTTAAGGCATAAATAATTAATGAAAAATATGATTTATGGTAAATATATATATTAAACATACAATTTCTATTTTTAATCTTGTTTAATAAAAGCCTAAATATGTTTATTAATATCTATAAAATATATAAAACCTTTAAAGAATATTTCAAACTACATTTATGTCCAAAAAAAGTATTTAAAATATTGCCCTGGGCAAAATTAGTATTTGTAGGCTTTGTTTTCTGTGTAATTCCCATTATAAAATTAATTTTAATATTAATTAAAAACTTTCCAAGATTTTATTTAATTTTAAAGTTTTTCAAAGCTTTCAAATTTTATTTAAAATATTTATAAACCTATAATAAAATATTATTAGATAAAAACGTATCTAATAAATCTAAAAAAATCAAAAGCCTCTAGATTCTTTTCCAAATTATGCCTACAAACTATATATAATTTGTATATATTTATATTTTTATATAATCTTTATAAATTTTAATATTTGTTCACATATTTCTTTGTTGTTCATCAAGTATGCGTCATGGGGGACGACAGATAATGACAGAGCCAAGGGGAATGGTATATATTCTGTACTACAGACCCTCTCAGGGAGCAGCAATTCACAAAAGTTAACAAATAAAATTATGCAAACGTCAACAGCAAAAAATTATCAAAATAAAAAGAGGAAAAAATTATAAGCGAAAGAGAGAAAAAAAAGGATCACAAACAAATTTGCAAGCGACAAGCTAAGGGAAAATAAAATCTGACTCTGTAATATGCCAAAAACTGTGTTCATAGTGTAAAAATGTCTATTTACATAGTCGTGCATCATGAAGCGAAGGGCAAGGAACAAGCACAGCATCAGCAACAACAAAAACAAAATATGTATATAAGAAAAAAAAAGAAATATTAAAATATCTATATGGAAAAGTTCATAAATTTCCTGGGGAAAACCAAGAGAGAGAGTGGCACAGATTGCGGCAAACTATTTGCAGGCGGCAAAAGTAAAATGCAAATAAATCCCCAAATGCCAGCAGGTGTGTGTGCAGGTGTGTGTTGCACACACACTAAACAACAGGAACGTGTTCAGGTTCGTCTTTAGCCATCTCACACCCAATTTTCCAACCATTTGCCTGCCTGAAAGATAACCAAAAAAAAAAAAAATAGAGAGAGAGTATGCAAAATATGCCCACCTGGAAAACTGAGAAAATAAAAACAGAAAAACAAAAAATATAAATAAAAAATGCAGAGACCCAAAAGTGCGGACCAAATTCGTTTACAAATCGTTGGTCAGACTAGAGTGTATGTGTGTGTGTGTAGGGTGTGTGTGTGCAGACACTATCATCTGTGGATTCATGCGATTTTAATGTAGCATACATTTTGGGGTCAACCAAAAGGGCTTGGGTTAAGTTTTGGTTTAAACTAGATACCATTACAGGGCACAATTAAAAGTAATATTTAGTCAAGTATTCGTGCTGAATCTGAATTTATTTAAATAAATACATTTTTAGGGTTTCTCCAATTATTTTTAAGTCAAATATGAAGGTTTTTAGGGTTTCTTCAATTATTTTTAATCAAATATGAAGATAGTTCATAAATACAAATACAAATAATTACAAACAATTAATAAATGTTTAAATAAATATATAAATAAAATGTTTCTTTAATTTATTTACTTTAAATACATTTTTAGGGTTTCTTCAATTATTTTTAATCAAATATGAAGATAGTTCATAAATACAAATACAAATAATTACAAACAATTAATAAATATTTAAATAAATATATAAATAAAATGTTTCTTTAATTTATTTACTTTAAATACATTTTTAGGGTTTCTCCAATTACTTTTAATCAAATATGAAGATAGTTCATAAATACAAATACAAATAATTACAAACAATTAATAAATATTTAAATAAATATATAAATAAAATGTTTCTTTAATTTATTTACTTTAAATACATTTTTAGGGTTTCTTCAATTATTTTTAATCAAATATGAAGATAGTTCATAAATACAAATACAAATAATTACAAACAATTAATAAATATTTAAATAAATATATAAATAAAATGTTTCTTTAATTTATTTACTTTAAATACATTTTTAGGGTTTCTTCAATTATTTTTAATCAAATATGAAGATAGTTCATAAATACAAATACAAATAATTACAAACAATTAATAAATATTTAAATAAATATATAAATAAAATGTTTCTTTAATTTATTTACTTTAAATACATTTTTAGGGTTTCTTCAATTATTTTTAATCAAATATGAAGATAGTTCATAAATACAAATACAAATAATTACAAACAATTAATAAATATTTAAATAAATATATAAATAAAATGTTTCTTTAATTTATTTACTTTAAATACATTTTTAGGGTTTCTTCAATTATTTTTAATCAAATATGAAGATAGTTCATAAATACAAATACAAATAATTACAAACAATTAATAAATATTTAAATAAATATATAAATAAAATGTTTCTTTAATTTATTTACTTTAAATACATTTTTAGGGTTTCT
>VNJQ01001296.1:0-18122 GCA_008042515.1 Drosophila truncata | reverse complement strand
CCTATGGGTGCTAGCTTAGCGTTAAAGTGTGAGGCCATATTACTCAGTTGAAAATTCCTTTTTATAACTTCATCACCGACTTCAAAGGAGCGTGGTCTTGTTCGTAAATTATACGCTCTTTGATTTTGGGTATACGCCTTCTTGCCTATGTCTGCCCTAATTTGGGAAAATTCATCTTCTCTGTTTACTCTGGCACCGCTTTCTGTTAGTAACTCAAGATTTTTAAGCAGTTTGTAGTCTTTGCCGTGTGTAATCATGTGTTGTCCAAACACAATAAATTAGGGAGCTCAACCAACAGATTGGTGTATAGAGTTCCGCAAGGCACAATTGATTGCGCTAAGATAGGAGTCCCAATCTCGCTGATCTTTTTGTACATATGATCGAAGTGCGGCATTAATGGATCGGTTAACTCTTTCGGCAGCATTTGATTGCGAAGCGTAATCCCATATTTAGAAACAAATTTTTCAAAGTCGTGACTCTTAAATTGCGTTCCATTGTCGCTGACAATAGTTTCCGGAACGCCATAGCAGGTGAAAACTTCGTCCCTCAAGTACTCAATGATGATATTAGAATTTTCGAACCGGTTTAAGAAAAGTAAACTTTGAAAAGTGATCCAGTACGATATAAATGCCAACATTGCCTTTATTGGTAAGGCTGAAAGGGTCTTTCGCTATTTGCCTGACTTCCCATTGGTGGTTTAAGGACAACCGTCGGATGTTTGAAAGTTCGGCATAATTCACATCGAAGTATATATTCGCGCACATCGGTGGCCATTCGGGGCCAGAAGAAGCTACGTCGCATTCTTTCTAAACACTTAGCTACTCCGCAATGAGCCGAAGATGGTTGGTCATGATTGGAGTGGATTACTTCTTCCCTAAGTTCTTTGCTTTTCTAAAGTGGAAAACCCGGTCCGATGGTATAAATAGTTGTCGATCACTCGGAAATCTGGCCAATTTGCAATTTAAAATTTTTCCTTGAGTGCAAAATAATCATCGGATTGAAAAGCTTTAGATTCTAAATCAATTTTGGGCAGCGTTTCGAATACTATAGCGGAGATTGGCTCTTCGTCATCAAAGGGTCGCGATAATGCATCGGGAACTACGTTTTCGCATCCCTAGCGATGCTCTATCTCAAACGCAAATCCTTGGAGCTTAATTGCCCATCTGGCCAGTCGGCCGCTGAGGTCCGACTGGTTCATCAACCAGCGAAGGCTTGCATGATCCGTTACGATCTTAAAAGGTGACCCTCTACATGCATCCGAAACTTTTTCACAAAATAACCGCAAGGCATTCAAGTTCAGTTACGGTATAGTTTCGCTGTGCTTTATTTAACTTTTTTGACATGTATGCAATGGGTCTTTCACTGCCTGATTCGTCGCACTGCGATAAAACAGCGCCCACTCTATGAAAGAGGCATCGCATTGAATAATAAACGCTTTTGTATAATTAGGATGAATCAGTAAAGGAGCTGAGCAAAACCGAGACTTGATTTCGCGAAATGCTGCCTTAGCATCCTCATTCCACACGAATGGTTTCTTTCCTAACAGTTCTGTTAAGTGAAAGATCACTGTGGAATACTGTGCTATGAATCGCTGATAACAGCCCGCCATTCCTAAAAACATTCGAAGTTGTCGCTGGGTTTTCGGAACGGGAAACTCGGATACCGCTCGAACCTTGTCGGGATTGATTTGCAGGGTTCCTTCTCCAACAATATATCCAAGATACTCGACCTTTTTTAAGCAAAATTGGCTTTTGGATACATTTATAGTCAGCCCCGCTTTTTGTAGCTGAGTCGCTACCTCGGCAAGATGCAATAAATGGTCTTCGAAACTGGAGGACAAGACTAACAAGTCATCCAAATATACTAAAACGTGAGATTTTAGTTTGAATGGAATGACAAAATCATTGAGTCGACATAAAGTTTGCTGAGCGTTGGTTAACCCAGACGGCATCCTCTTAAATTGATACAGTGGACGATTGGGTACCGTGAAAGCGGATTTTGCCCGAGATTGCTGATCTAAAGCAATTTGCCAAAAGACGTCCTTCAAATCGATTTTTGAGATACAGGGAACAGGTGGCAAACGACTTATTAATCCATCTAATAATGGCATTGAATAAGCGTCTTTTACTGTGACCGAATTTAATTTTCGTGCGTCCAAACAAAACCGCACTTTTCCTGGTTTTACTATTAGAGTCACTGGAGAGGACCAAGGTGAAGGTGGAGTTTCTTCTATTACGTCTTGGGATAAAATTCGGTCGATTTCATTGCAAAGTAATTTTTCTCTTGCCGGAGACAAGGGATAAAATCTCTGCTTTATAGGTTTGGCATTTGACGTATCGATTGAATGTTCGACTAAACGCGTTTTTCCCAGTCCATATTTTTCAAAGGACGGGAAAAGATTTATAATGGATTGCAATCTCGATGCTTCCGAATTATTGAGGTTTAATTTGTCGGAATGTTCTAATTGTTCAGCTTGTAGTTCGTTAATGTTACCTGTAAGCAAACCCGAAAATCCAAAAGTGTTCCAGAAATCCATCCCACATATAACGTTCCGGTTAATCGATGGAACGATTAAAAACTCTACAACTTTCTGCATGGAGTTAAGCGTAACGTTTGTGGGAAATATTCCGGCGACGTTTTTTGTTTGGCCATCGGCGGTTTTAACCAGTCCCTTAATAGGTATTAATGGGCCTTTGTGCCTAAGGAGGTGTTTTGCTAAATCGCCTCCTATCACACTTTTGTTTGCTCCGCTATCTAGATGTGCTAGATGTGATTCTCCTAATATTTCAATGTACGAAAAGGGTCTTATATCATTGTTTTTGTGAATTAATGCTGAAATTGTAAACTTCTTTAGAAAATTTTGATTCCGGTAATAAGACCGCATACGCTCTGCTGAACGTGTGCGGGAGTGATCGGCCTTCGACTGCTCGATAACTTCCTTTGGCTCATTTTGAATTCGGATATGGTAGGGTGTGAAATGTAAGAAACTATTGGGGAGTGATACGACTGGCTTACAAAACCCCTTTGGATCTGAATCTAGTTGGGGACATTCGACTGGGGAAGACGACGAACATCCCGAGTTAAGTTTTCCGAGGAGGGTGAGCATTTTTGACAGCTAGGTCGGTAGGTGTTAATTGCCCCGCATCCATAACAAAAAATGCGTCGGCTTTTCAGACAGTCTTGGTATCTATGTCCTGTCTCATCGCAGTTCCAACACATAACCTTATCGGAGGTGCGAACGGCACATATCTCTTCTGGCGCTTCATCCTCTGGATTTTCTATCATTTCTTCCTCATACTGTACAATATTAACGACATTTCAGGGATTCGGACTGATATTTGGTCTTGATCTGAAGCCCCTAAAGAACTCTTCATGCCTTCATCCACTCCAAGTCTCGCCGCTTTACGAAAGGAATGTCATTTCCTAAAGCGGCGGGACTCGGAGTGGACACATAAAGAAGCTCATGTTTAAAATCGGATCGTAATTCGTATCTAACTTCAGTGTATCTAACTTCAGAGTCTGAAGGTTCTCTTAAGGCATCCGCAATAGTAAGCATCGCATCTAAAAACTCGTCAAATGATTCATTACTACCTTGCTTTCGTCTACGTAAAGCGTCTTTGATGTCTCTGTCAGTCCGCTGATCTTGGTATCTGTCTTTCAGGCGATCGCACAAACTGAACCATGTCATCGCATCTGAGTTTCGATGTACACGCCAATAGAATGTTAGTGCTGGACCCGTAAATAGCAAGTTTGCAAACTGAAATAACAAGACAAAGTTTCCATTGAGGCATTGCGATGTCAAACAGTTGACTCCGTAAATGAAATCTTCGATGGGCATATCCTTGTTTGATCCACTAAATTTCAAGTGCCAATTGGATATGACTCCGGAAATTCTATCAGGTCTTTTTACTGAGTAATCGTTTCTATTAGATGGATTGTTAGTAGGGCTATTTCTTTGGATATTATCCCTAAAGTTACTCATACGAGGTAACTCATGTTCCCATTCTAGCTGAGGCTCGGCACGAGCGTCTCGTCCATGTGATGCCAGATTTATATTAGCTAGAGATGCACTTATCTGATCTGAAATTGTTTCAACTAAGCTTGCCCTAATGTTATCTACGGTGTTAGCTATAATCTGTTGAACACGCTCTTCAGATATGCCTTGGCGGTTGGCCGCTGCGCCCTGCCGTTCTGATTCGCGGTTTGGAGCAATGTTCGGCTGAGGACTTGGTGGATTAGGAGGGTTTTGAACGTTCCTAGTACTGTTTCTAGTGGAGGGTCGATTGCGGGGTATTGCCCCAGATCTTGAGCTGCCTGAAACTGCTGCGCTTGGTGCCTGGTTTCCGATTCAATGGGTACCGATACTTGATTCATTATTTCTGATCGAATGCAGCGCTGTCGGCACAAGGGACAAGTCTCGTTGTTTTCTAGCCAAGTTAATAAGCACTCTTAATGAAATTGATGTCCACAATGTGTGGTTATTAGTTCCGCCTCAGTATTGATTAAATTACAAATTGTAAAAAAGAAACCCTCGTTGGCCGGTACTCTGGCTGAGAGGTTTTCAAATCTTCGCCTTACAGACATATTGTGACGGAAAATATTTCGAATATTTAATTCAAATATTTATCTAATTTATTTAAAGTTAAATTTTATAGAAGAATATAGTTTCCTTACTAAATATAATTTGTTTTTATAAAAGTTCGTTAAATAAATGTATACGTATATTGTTTGTTAGGACTTATACTTAAGTATCCTCACCTCAAAGTGTTATATTTTTAAGTTTATGCCTTAAATTTCATTTATATAAAAACTTAAATGAGTTAAAATCATCGTAAAATAGGATCATGCCGCACTAAGTAGTCTAGCATGAACATCTCAATTTTACGAAGATTTAATTCTATATTAAGCTGTTTCTTGGTGGTGTGCAGTCTGCTCTTTGGCAAACGCTACATTCCAACCGGATCCAAATTTAATTATATATGTAATTTTTTCTTACAGTTTATACTTCTGGTTGTCTTTCGATATAATAAAGACAATTCCTTGATTTAACGACTGTCATAATTTCGGAATTTAATAAAAATTGTTTGGATGGATATTGGTTAACGGGGGGTTTTTTTTTAGTTTTGAGAGCCCGGGTGCCTAAGGAATCAAATCTAATTATTCATGTTTTCAATAGCGTTATAATTCAATAAATTTCAAAATCCAGATATACATCGAAATTAAGTTTAAGATTATATATAATATGCAAAACAAAGTCAGAATCATTCTTTGATATTCAAAATTAATAACATAAATTCAACTCGCATGTTCACAGCGAATGACAGTGCCCTTTGTGCGGGCTGGCTTCTCATAAATGTTTATGTCGGCTATGCCGTACTCACTACCAAGTCCCTCGACGTCGACGGGCCCGTTGACTTCACAGTGACGTTGGCTGATAAAGGTGAAAATTATTAGCATATATGAAAAGCCAAACTCGTCAGACACATGAAACAAAAAATTATATGTAAGTAGGAATTCGCTTTTAACTATAAAAATATATATATAAAATATAATAGAATAGATGAAAATAATATAAAATATAATAGAATAGATGAAAATAACTGGATGCTGCAGAGCCATTAAGGGCTCCGCCGATGCTGGTGGAAATCTTAGGGGTAGATCCAGTAAAGAAACGATCCTCCGCCCGCTGGTGGGCTGAAAAAAATTATGGCGTCTTGCACCATAGGGTTAAGATAAACTCAAAGACACTCGATACTTTTGCAAAACGATTTAAATAAACTTTTTAGCCATTAATTATCCCGATATCTTAGACGCGAAAATGGGTATTTAAATTCAGGTTGTATTTTTAATAAACTAATTAAGTTTAAACACTTCATTGTATTTCATTAAATTTCCAGTGATTTTTCCACATGGTTTTGACTGTAGGTGCCAGTTAGAGACGCTCGCAAATTGTTGCAAGGGATTTGGTTGATTTTTGAAATTTAATCCAAAATGTAATAGAGGGTTAAACCACTAACCATACAACATATAGACTACTCATTTCATACAACGAATATGGACACAAAAATTTTGTAGCGGCAGGCCCCACGAGCTGTTAGCGGCAGGCCCCGTGGCTTCGTGTGCGCTCGGATTTTTTGCTCTCTCATTCTTATGCTCGCACACTGATTGCGAGAGTTCGCTCGTTTAGTCGCAGAGTGGCGCATCTTGAAGAAGGTTCTTCTGTGCTTGAATTCTTCTTTATATGTATGCGTGTTCATGCATTCACATACACGGGTGCATGTGTGCGATCATTTCATTTCGGCCCAGCAAGAATATTTGGTCTTTTGCCACTTTTGATACTAGGTACCCTAACAATTTGGGCATATTCACTACTGGGTTAATGATAGGAATAAAAATTTTATATGTTATAAAATATTTCTTAATGTTTCAGCATACATTTCATATTTCTTTACAAATTCAAATCAGCGGCAGCAGTGATATGTTTTGCATATATGTATGTAATCTAATGAATAAAAATTCATCTACTGAGATAGGAACAGGGCATATTGCAGTCGGTGTCACTTAAAACACCGACTGATCTTTGTGGTTGAGGAATCAAATCAGCTGTTATTGTTGTTCTGCGAGCGGATGGCTCCTGCATACCCTACCGACGATTGCTTTTTAGGGGGGCGGACATAAACAAAAAGCAGCTGGTTCGCTTTGTTTTGTTTACATTTCTTATTGACATTTTTTCCGGACACTTGTTATGAAATTTGTTTATTGTTGTTATTTAATAATCTAGTTGTGTATATTTTAATGTATGTGTTTTTTTTAATTTTCTTTATTTTAAAAGTCGCCGCTCGAATTAGTTACCGTTAAATACACATACATATATACATATACACCCGTGTTAAAACATTTCACTGCTGCCGCTGATTTGAATTTGTAAACAAATATGAAATGTATGCTGAAACATTAAGAAATATATTATAACATATAAAATTTTTATTTCTATTATTAACCCAGTAGTGAATATGCCCAAATTGTTAGGGTACCTAGTATCAAAAGTAGCAAAAGACCAAATATTCTTGCTGGACCGAAATGAAATGATCGCACACATGCACCCGTGTATGTGAATGCATGAACACGCATACATATAAAGAAGAATTCAAGCACAGAAGAACCTTCTTCAAGATGCGCCACTCTGCGACTAAACGAGCGAACTCTCGCAATCAGTGTGCGAGCATAAGAATGAGAGAGCAAAAAATCCGAGCGCACACGAAGCCACGGGGCCTGCCGCTAACAGCTCGTGGGGCCTGCCGCTACAAAATTTTTGTGTCCATATTCGTTGTATGAAATGAGTAGTCTATATGTTGTATGGTTAGTGGTTAAACCCAGTTGAAATTATAGGTAGTGTTTGACTACGCCTACATATGTATGTGCAGTCCGTGGCAGTATGAGGCGGTGCTTATGTACAAGTCGATCAAAGGGAAAAAAAATATCAATCGGAAAAATATAAATACGGATCCGGGAAATGTTAGCCTGGGCTGCCGGCGGAAATGCATCGCAGCTGATTATCATGTCATTAGCTGTCCAGAACTACCCTGATCCGGCTGATAATACGATTCTACGATAGTCCCTATCATAGACTACTTTCAGGCGGAAGTAAATGAAACGTCGCTTCAGTCGCCGCTACAATTCCCCAGTATACTACAAACGTTCTGATAGCGGATTTAGAAAGAATCGATTAGTTTTTTGAAGGCAAAGCTAAGGGAATCTGAGGCGCACGAGCACGAGGATTATTTTTGTTAATAAATTTATGAACTATGGCATGTTAAGGTCATACGGAAGGAAAAAGAACCTTGTCCAAGAGACCGTCAGAAAGTCGAATTTTAAACGAAGATATATCTCGTCTTTGTTTAAAATTGAACTTTGAGACAATCAATTCGGAACCGAAAACATTGAGCTTGTTGCTCAAATGGGTCTTAATGTCATTTTCGAAAGCACCACGGTTCAGACGGGAAACGAAGACAAACTTCCTGGGAGCAACGCCGGCATGTGGCGCCGCTTTTCGTTGAGCAACTCCCGAGATTGTAGAGTGCTGTAATGCAGGCGTGGTGAAAGGAGACGAAGAAACAGAGACCGCCGGTATCACAGGATTAGCGTCTCCTTTGCTGTCCACCGCTGAAACGTTAGAAGCGGCAGCACACGACGTGGAAGCCTGGTCAGCACAAACAGGCTGTCGATGCGAGGGTGCAGTGACATAGGCAAATAAAGAGCCAAGAGCCGCAGTTTTGGTTGGTCCAGGTGCTGCAGCCTCGCAAGAATCGTCTGCCACGTCCGAGTTGTTGTCAGTGGATAGGTTTCACGGGCTGAACTGCAGGGCTCGCAGGGTCGGGAACTTATAGAGAAATATTAGAGAGAAAGCTCAAATTAATATTAGGCGAATAACTTAGCAGTTTCAGACTTTTGAAGTGCGACTCCGCCGTCTGGAAACGACTAAAAAGCTCCTTGAAACCAGCCACCAGAGACTAAAACTCCAAAAAAAAAAAAAAAAACTCCAGATGAGTTTGCCTCATGGACGTCCTCATATCAGATTTGATATGTAAACAGCTTGGGCACGTGCAATCCAACCCGGCGTGATCCCAAAGGCGATCCGCAATACGCGGGCCGATATGCCCAAGATCGGCGCAGCCAGGGGCAATATTGTCGCAGAGCCAACAATAAACAGTGGCCTGCCGCAGGGTGATTTTGCGGCCGTTTGGGCATTCAGTTGCACAGCAGGTAGCTATGATTATTTTAGTAAGAAATTAAATAATAATAATTTGTAAAAAGCGTACGAGTTAAAAAATAAAGGAAAAGTTATTTAATTTGCGCGACGAAGGAAACGATCAAAACAGAGATGGAGCGAGAGTAATCAAAGCTTTTATCTAAGCACCACAAAAGCTAGAGTTTGTTTGTATGTTCGCGGTATGCAGAAACGCTTGCACCACAACAACGCTGAACGGAATGAAGCGGTAAGCGGTAAGCGGTAAACGCACAGCACACGAAAACAAAAGGGAAAGAATAGAAAAATAAAATAAAACCGAGTTTGTTTTCGTATATTAAAGTCACTGTCTTTATACGAAATGATACGGATGTTTTGGGTAAATGAAGAGCGTCGAAACACGGATCAGTTGCCAAAAATCTTGACTTTTTGGATTAATAATCACAAGAAAAACTTTGAAAGAAGGGAGAGCGATGGGAAACACGTCCTACTCAAAGCTTGATTCACGAGATGTATGTTCTGCGCTGAATAACGGGCAGGCAAAGAATGTGTGCTCTACGTCCTGGATAGCTATGCTGCCGCAGAAGTCGCAGTGTGGGTCAGCCTCGTGTCTAAACCTGTATAGGTATGCCTTGAAGCAACCATGGCCTGTAATAAGATGCGTCGTGTAGAAGGGATCCAGATCGGGGATGAGTCGATATGTCCATCGTCCTGTACTCGCGCCATCCCACCTCGCTTGCCACTGTGAGAGCGTGCGTGCTCCGCTGGGTTCCACTACCCGAGTGGCCGATCCTGCGCTCCGCTGCCAGTAGGACGATGGGGATTGTTCGAGCTACCACCAATGCGGCTTCTTCTGATACTGTGCAGTAGCAGCTGGAGATCCGCAGTGCGCAACGTCGGTAAGCCGTCTTGGATTGGCGGCCGTAGCTCCTCACTTATTGGTGCGGCATACAGGATGGACGAGTTCACCACTGTTGATATTAGCCGTCTGCTATGCGGCCTTAGGCTTCGCGTGTTGGCCATCATCCTCGAGATTGATGCTGTGGCCTTAGATGCCTTGGCCGCTGCGTACTCCAGGTGGCTCTTGAAGTTCAGCTTGTGGTCGATGTGAACTCCAAGGTACTTTACCGCCGGGCTGGAAAGTTCACCTTCTCTACGGCCTTTCTGCTGCTTATGAGCACTGCTTTCGGCTTGTGCTCGGCAAGCGAAAGCCCGTTGTCAACTAGCCAAGCCATCAGGGTGTAAATGGCATGACTAAATTTCACAGAGACGTCAGTCATGTGCTTCTCGACAGTGATTAGCGCGATGTCGTCTTCGAAGCCCCCTACGGGGTCGCGTGCTCCGCCTCCTTCGCGTTCTTTCCTCCATTGGTGCATAGGATGCACCGTGGCTTGCCTTGGCACGTCTTGTGTTTGTGGCCTAGGCCCCCATCTGAAGCAGGATTCCTGCGTGGTCTTTGCTTTTCCGTCTGAGGCCCTGCATCTCGCCGAAGTGTGTCCGAAGCCCATGCACTTGAAGCATCGCCTTGGCTTCGGTTTCTGTCTGATGGGACAGACTACCCATCTGGTCCGGATTTTGCCCTTGTCTCCGGTCTAAGGATGACCGCTGCTGTTTGGGTACCGCCGAACGCTTTCCGCATCCTGGGCGCAGCGTCACCTGGGATGTCGCAATCCTCACCCGCAAAAATGGCCATGGTCACGGTGGACGAGACTGACGGAGCAAATGGGATGGTCGATTAGCTGGCGAAAGCAGTGGAAGGCGCTTGCAACCGGAGCATGATAAAAAGGAAAACATTCCGGAAGCACCACTTGCCGGTGATTTGGTGGAGCGAGGAGATTGCTGAACTACGTCGAACCTGCCATTGCACCAGAAGGTTGATGCAGCACGCTACAGGCACCCCATGCCTCCCCGCATGCAGCGACTACTATAAAGCGGCAAAGAAGGAGCTGAAGACCGCTAACAGCGACAATAAGAGGGAGTGCTTCCTGAAGCTGTGCGATGCCACCCACAAGGATCCATGGAGAGAAGCCTATAAAGTGGTGGTCAAAAAGCTTAATGAGGGCGGCAAAACACCAACTCACTCGGCAACTCTGGAGGGGATTGTCAACGCCCTATTCCCTACGGGACGGCAGGTTGCGGTGTCTCCTGGCACGGAGACAGGTGATGTCCACTGGGTCACGGAATCCGAGGTCCTTCAGGCCGTAAGGAAGCTGAATCCGAGGAAGGCGCCCGGGCTTGTTGTTCTCCAACAGAGCTATGAAACTGACCCTATCGCTGCTGTCTGCGGAAGTAGCCAGCCTGTTCAACAGGTGCTTCCTGGAAGGGACGTTTCCCGACAGGTGGACAAACCAACGGCTGCTGCTGCTGACTAAGCCTGGTAAGCCACCAGGAGAGGCATCCTCCTACAGGCCAATCTGCCTGCTAGACACCATAGGCAAGGTATTTGATCTATTGGTCTATCCCCTGAGCAATATGGCTTCACCAAGGGGGGAATACACGCCGGACATCTCGAGGGTCGTAAAGGTGGCGAAGGATGCCATCGCAGGGTCTAGATGGAAAGAAGGGTCGACGACCTACTGTCTGATGGTCACCCTGGAAATTAAAAACGTTTTCAACACTGCAGACTGGGGCAGAACGCTGGAGTCCCTCAGGAGCTTTAATATTCCGAGATACCTTCTGAAAATAGCGTACAGCTATTTCAGCAACAGAGTGCTCTTGCAGGAAACGAGTCTGGGTTCCAGAGCACACCAAGTCTTAGCCGGCGTCCCGCAGGCCTCCGATCTGGGACCCCTGCTCTGGAATTCCATGTACGACGGGGTTCTAAGACTGCCGATGCCAGCCAGTACGAACCTGGTGGGCTTCGCCGACGACGTAGTTATAGTGGTGGTAGCCAAGGAGCTGACTGCAGCGGAGGCTCGTGCGAACACGGCCATACATGCCGTAGAGTCGTGGCTAGCGGTTGCTGGCTTGGAGTTGGCGGCACACAAGTCGAAAGCTGTCCTGATCTCGAGCCGGAAGGTGGTGGAGTCAATCAGCGTGCAGGTCGGAGGGACCACAATCCACTCGCAACGCCCCATCAAATACTTGGAAGTCCTCATCGACACGCGCCTGTCCTTCAAGGATCCCCCCCAGAGTATGTCCACAAGGCCAGCGGGACTGCCGGTGCGATATCCAGGATGCTCCTGAACACAAGAGGCCCTAAACAGGAGACGAGGAGACTGCATTCGTCGGTGAAAACCTCGCAAATCCTGTATGCCGCGCCGGTGTAGGCTTAAGCCACGACGGTAAGAAGCTATGTACATACATGCGGAGCGACCTACACGCTCTGTGTCATAAGAATTGCGTGCGCGGTCCTCGGTCCTCGTTGCGTGCGCTGGTCACATTTTTGGCGTGGGTTGACTGAGTTCCAGTTACAGCTTTTTCAAAGCCAGCATCGAGACTATCGAGCTCTGCGTGACGTGGCGCTGCTCCTTTTTGGGGTGGCCAGCTCCTCTTTTTCACCAAAGGCGAACATCTGGCTGTAGACCTTTGCATGTGTGTGCATTTTTTATTTATATTCAATAATTAATTTCTCTACCTAGTGACAATCAACTTTACCTTACGCTAAGGACAACTAACGCAACTAGCGCGGAGGCTCTTACTTCTTCTGCTCCTTCCATCTTCGCTCTAGGACCCTCAGAGTCTTCATGACTAGCGCAGCAAAGGACGCTGCCGCATCCCACACCATCTGGTCATCCAGCATCCTCGGCACAAGGGTTTCTGCGCTGATAGTGCATCCGGCTACTGCCTCCAGCTCTGGGCGTTCAAGGTCGAAACTGCGCCACTCGAAGAGCACATGCTGCGAGTCCTCCACTATTCCTGGACCACACTCGGGCCACCAGTCCTCCGATTCGTGGCCGAATCGCTTCAGATAGTTGCGAAAGCAACCGTGGCCACAAAGCACCTGGGTGAGGTAGAAGTCCACCTGCCCATGCGACTTTTCCACCCAGCGCGTTAGGTGTGGTATGAGGGTGTGCGTCCTGCGTCCCTTTGATGAGGAATCCCAACTTGACTGCCAGTTTTCTATACTTTTCCTTCTAACTGCGGACTTTTGCTCGGCTCTGGTCAGCTACTTCGTCTCGGTGGCCCGCGATGCTACGGCTATTTCCCTCCTCTCCCTCACCAGCTCCGTAAGTGGGACTTGTCCGGCGATGATCAGCGCCGCGTCTTTCGAAATGGTCTAGAACGCGCACGCAATTCTAATGACACAGAGCGTGTAGGTCGCTCTGCATGTAGCTTCTCACCGTCGTGGCTTAAGCCTACGCCGGCGCGGCATACAGGATTTGCGAGGTTACCACCGACGAAAGCAGTCTCCTCGTCTCCTGCTTAGGGCCGCTTGTGTTCAGGAGCATCCTGGATAGCGCACCGGCAGTCCCGCTGGCCTTCTTGTGGACATACTCTGGGGGGGATCCTTGAAGGACAGGCGCGTGTCGATGAGGACTTCCAAGTATTTGATGGGACGTTGCGAGTGGATTGTGGTCCCTCCGACCTGCACGCTGATTGACTCCACCACCTTCCGGCTCGAGATCAGGACAGCTTTCGACTTGTGTGCCGCCAACTTCAAGCCAGCAACCGCTAGTCACGACTCTACGGCATGTATGGCCGTGTTCGCACGAGCCTCCGTTGCAGTCAGCTCCTTGGCTACCACCACTATAACTACGTCGTCGGCGAAGCCCACCAGGTTCGTACTGGCTGGCATCGGCAGTCTTAGAACCCCGTCGTACATGAAATTCCAGAGCAGGGGTCCCAGAACGGAGCCCTGCGGGACGCCGGCTGAAACTTGGTGTACTCTGTAACCCAGACTCGTTTCCAGCAAGAGCACTCTGTTGCTGAAATAGCTGTACGCTATTTTCAGAAGGTAACCCGGAACATTAAAGCTCCTGAGGGACTCCAGCGTTCTGCTTCAGTCTGCAGTGTTGAATCGTTTTTGATTTCCAGGGGGACCACCAGGCAGTAGGTCTTCGACCCTTCTTTCCATCTTGATCCTGCGATGGCATCCTTCGCCACCTTTACGACCCTCGAAATGTCCAGCTTGGATTCCGCCCTTGGTGAAGCCATATTGCTCAGGGGATAGACCACCAGCTGCTTCGATCGCTCCGCTCAGCCAGGTTGAGATCAAATACCTTGCCTATGGTGTCTAGCAGGCAGATTGGCCTGTAGGAGGATGCCTCTCCTGGTGGCTTACCAGGCTTAGTCAGCAGCAGCAGCCGTTGGTTTGTCCACCTGTCGGGAAACGTCCCTTCCAGGAAGCACCTGTTGAACACGCTGGCTACTTCCGCAGACAGCAGCGATAGGGTCAGTTTCATAGCTCTGTTGGAGAACAACAAGCCCGGGCGCCTTCCTCGGATTCAGCTTCCTTACGGCCTGAAGGACCTCGGATTCCGTGACCCAGTGGACATCACCTGTCTCCGTGCCAGGAGACACCGCAACCTGCCGTCCCGTAGGGAATAGGGCGTTGACAATCCCCTCCAGAGTTGCCGAGTGAGTTGGTGTTTTGCCGCCCTCATTAAGCTTTTTGACCACCACTTTATAGGCTTCTCTCCATGGATCCTTGTGGGTGGCATCGCACAGCTTCAGGAAGCACTCCCTCTTATTGTCGCTGTTAGCGGTCTTCAGCTCCTTCTTTGCCGCTTTATAGTAGTCGCTGCATGCGGGGAGGCATGGGGTGCCTCTAGCGTGCTGCATCAACCTTCTGGTGCAATGGCAGGTTCGACGCAGTTCAGCAATCTCCTCGCTCCACCAAATCACCGGCAAGTGGTGCTTCCGGAATGTTCTCCTTTTTAGCATGCTCCGGTTGCAAGCGCTTTTCACTGCTTTCGCCAGCTTATCGGCCATGCCATCTGCTCCGTCGGTCTCGTCCACCGTGAAGCCTCCTAGGTGAGTCTCTCGATCGGTCGGCGATTCCTATTAAGCACTCAATGGCTTCGTGATCGCTGGCGGTGTAGGCCCTACTGACCATGGCGGTCCAGGGCGCTGCTGGCGAAGGTGAATTGAATCAACCGCATATGGGCCTATCGTTCCCGTTACCGCTTTTAGAGGCCGGGTATTCTCTGCTACCGGCCTGGTGCCTCGTTTCTCTCCTTCCCGTCGCTGAACAAATGAAGTATGATGCCTCCTTGGTGCAAGAGTGTGGGTGCGTGTGTATGCACCCCGAAAAAAATATGGTCCTATGGCAGCCGCGTGCTACCTCACTAATTCATCTCTGACCTCCCTAAATTATCCCTATCCGTTCCGTACATGTGGAGCTTTAATCCACGATGAATATCGATGTCCTTAAAATCCTGCCTTGTCCCTGATCGAGCGCCAATCTGTAAGAATGATAATCACGGGCCAGGATAAATACAAAGTCGGAAAAGGGCCACCACAGAAATATTTATATTTGCGGGGACAGGCAGGAGAGCGGGCCACTTGACCTATATTTGAGGTTGGGAAGGATTAAAGGTGGGGAAAAGACTGATGCGTGAAGGATCTTTATGGTGGACTTCCATGGCCGCAGCGCTTGCGGCCCCAAATCTGTGCACCGCTCCCGCCTTGGCCACCGAGCCATGTTGTGGACCTGAAAGTTCGGGAATCCTGGTCATGTGCGGCTATTTGATCCTCGCCGATTGGGGTTGATGAGGACTTCGCGTTCATTTCCCAAGCTGAGGCTACGGTGCCTCAATATCCGCTAGCAGACTTTAGTTCGCGGCGTTTGCGCTGTTTAATCCCGAGAGTTATCTTCCGAGGCGCGTCCGCGCTTTTCGAACTCTCGATTCCGACTCCCCGGACCATTCGTCTTCGCTCGGCCCTGTTCCCAAGGGCTTTGCGAGCAGCTGAAATCGCCGCGTGCTGCGGCTGGCGTAATCTTCTTAAGGATTTTACACTTCAGGCACGTGTGCTACGCTCGCCAGAATGCAATAGGAGACGGACAGCAGAGCTGGTCCCCAAAAGCCAAATATACATAAGAAGGATAACAGCAACCCTCATTGGGCACTGGCCAATAGGCATCCATGCCTATAAGATGGGCCTACCCTATAACACCCATGGCAGAAGCGGCAAAGAACCGGCCGGCCAATTTAGAGCCCGCCACTTTGGAGCTCCCAGCTCGGTTCCCGATCGTTAGATTTTGTTCGCTTCCCTGTTTTAATAAGAGACAAACCTAGAACATATTAATTAATCAAACCAAAACTTAATTAAGAAAAAAAACCTGCAACAAAATCTTACATACTAAGAGAAAACAAGCAAGAAAGCTAACTTCGGCTCGCCGAAGTTTATATACCCTTGCAGATTGCAATTGAACTATACACTTAAATACGAAATTTGAAAAGAGTATGTAGAAGACCAACTGCAAAGTTTCATTCAGATAGCTTTAAAACTGAGGGACTAGTTTGCGTAGAAACGGACAGACAGACGGACAGACGGACATGGCTAGATCAACTCGGCTGTTGATACTGATCAAAAATATATTACTTTATAGGTTCAGAGATGTCCCCTTCACTGCGATGCAAACTTCTGATTAAAATTATAATAGTCTGTAAGGGTATAAAAATCATAACTTCGCTGTTTTCAACTTATTTTTATCAAATTTAAGATTTGGCCAGTTTTTATTATTCCAGGACTTCGGTTTTTATTTTGTGAAAATCTGAAGACTTTTTCATATAGCTGTAATAGGAACAATCGGGAAAATAATAGAATAAAATAATCACTTCGCTGTTTTTCAACATATTTTCATCAAATTTGAGGTTTGTCCACTTGTTATTATTTCAGATTTTTTTTGACTCAACAACAACTTTTGAAAAACTGACGTTAGCTTCCCTTCATATTTATTTCTTTTTATAAAAATTCGTCTTTCTCCTTCAAAGTGAACGGTCGTGTTTTTTTCTTGCGCTCTCGTTTTTGTGTAATAACTTTGCTAAAAACCATCGGGGTTTATTTAAAACTTCTACATTGCGTTCTTCATAGTTCCCGTTCACTTCGTGTGCATGCAGCTATATTTATTTGTGCATTTAATTCTCTTTTATTTTCACAATTTAATTGTGCTGCAGTGATTGTTTTTCTTGCATTTTTGCATTCCTTTTTGTGCCTCTCCGTTTGGCCGTTGTTGCGCCGTCGCGACAGCTAAACGTTCCTAAGCTTGCTTACTCCCACGCTCTCCTGCTCTCACGCTCTCCCGCTCTCCAACTCTCTCTGTGCAGCTGCACTTTATCTTATCTGTCGTTCCCTCTCATTAACGTAACAAGTACAGTGGTAAGTCCTTACAATGTCTTCGAATATCGTCTGCTTTGCTAAAACCTGCAAAAAGGTAATTACGTCCAGTGATCTCACCATCGGCTGCTGGTTGTGCGACAACATTTTGCATGCAAAGTGCATTGGAGTTGCCGGCCGGACGGTTGATGACGTGAGGAAAAATATCGGCTTACGTTACTGTTGCGAAGCCTGTCGTGAAGTTGAAAGGGAAATGTTGACTTTCATGAGGCAGACCAAGGGCGGTTTTAAGGAGGTGTTATCGAGTTTTCAGAAAACGCATAACATGTTCTTAGCGCTTGATAAGCAATTTAATAGCCTTACGCTATTAAATGAGTCTCCAAGGCGCAAAAAAAACTGCAACTGGTGTGCAGCAGGTTGACGTGTCCCTGCAACCCGCGGCGGGCTCTCAGCAGCAGCCTCCCCCGGTACAGCCCTCGACCTCAGAATTAACTCGCAGAATTCTGAGATCGAGTGCTAAAAAAGATTCGGTATCCGAATGTGCCGTGGGACTGACCGTTCCCCCGGTAATATCTGCTTCATCCCCTAGGGGATCACAAATTTTGACCCCCCATAGCCCCGTATATTTAACCCCCCAGGGTATAAGGGCCGGACCACCGGCCGATAATGGCACGGCAGATATTCAGTCTGTCTTGCCAAATGCCCTTATTGCAGTCCCACCTACGAAACAGATATTTGTTTCGCGGCTCTCCCCTGGTCAAACATCGGAAGATGTCATTGCCTTTATACGAGGCAAAGTCAGAGCCGAAAATTTAAAGTTAAAGGTGGAAAAATTTAAATTTTCTTACGCTAGGGACATTTCATCTTTCAAAATAAATGTCCCAAACGAATTCTTTGGCACGATATGCTGTACCAAATTCTGGCCGGAGTATGTGGTTGTCAAAGAATATAAAGCTAAGAAAAAGAAACGGCCTGTTGGAATAAGTCTTCCCAGGCCTGATTTGATCACTGCACCATCTACGTCCTCCCACCCTGTCCAAAAAACCTAATCACCTCTCTGTCAATCTCCTATCAGAATGCAAAAGGCTTACGTAGTAAGCTGCCGAAATTGTATTCTGATAGTTTTGCATTCGCCTCCCATGTTATTGTGTTC
>VNJQ01001294.1:0-13260 GCA_008042515.1 Drosophila truncata | reverse complement strand
CAATGCCAAGCACCGCAATTGGGGCAGCTTCAGAGGTGACAGAAGAGGCGCAGCGCTTGTGGAGGCCTTGGAAACCACAAATGCCGAAGTTCTGGCCACTGGGAAACCCACATGCTTCCCATACAACGGCGGAACTCCCTCTGCTTTGGACTTCGCTGTGCTTAAAGGTCTCCGAGGTTGTAGAATGAATATGGATGAATCCTTTGAGCTCAGCTCGGATCATATCCCAATTACATTCAGCCTACATCTGCCAGGAAGCGCTTATGTGCCAAGAAGGTCGCTCCTGCCCACCGGATCTGACATCACGACATTTAAAAGAACACTGGAGAACTCCATCAACCTGAATATGGAGATTAACTCTGCTGAGGACATAGATGATGCTGCTTTTCTGTTGGAGAATAAAATCAAGGGTGCTGCAGAGCTTGCATCGCCTCCGGTTGGTAGCCACCACACTATGCCCCGCCCTCCTCTTCCACCGGACCTCAGGGCATTGATTGACACCAAACATAGGCTCAGGAGGGAGTACTCCAGAACACACGATGCCAGGGTACTCAGAATGTGTCGCAGACTGGGCAACCATGTCAGGAACCTGCTAAACATCCTACGACAAGAGCGACTGGATAAGGAGCTCGAAGATGCTACACCAGACAGGGACTCGGGCTACGCGCTTTGGAAGCTTGCTGGGCAGAACAAAAGACAAATCTCTCCAAAGTTTCCTGTCAAAAAATCTGATGGAAATTGGGCAAAATCTCCTTTGCGGAAAGTCTGGAGGAGCGATTTACCCCTTTCGCGACATCCTCCAAGGAAAGGCAGGAAAAGGTCCGTGCCTCCTTAGAAGCTCCACATGAAATGATGCTTCCCATTGCCCCGATCCTGCTTACGGAAGTTCAGGACAAGATAAAAAAATTGAAGAACCGGAAGTCGCCAGGAGCGGATGGAGTTACCGGTAGAATTGCCAAAATCCTTCCGGTCATCCGCAGCTACCTTAAGGACAGAAGCTTTCAAATTGTCCAGGACGGAATTGACTCTACCACCAGGAGGATACGAGCTGGCGTTCCTCAAGGAAGCGTGCTGGGGCCCACACTTTACAGCCTATTTGCCCACGATGCGCCGCTACATCTAAGCTCTGAGAGCAAATGTGCCGCCACGTACGCAGACGACACTGCAGTACTGGCCAGGTCTAGCTGCATCTACAGTGCAACGGACAAACTCCAGGTAATTCTCAAGAAATTTGAAAACTGGGCCTGTAGATGGAATGTGGCCATAAACATTGACAAGTGTGCGGTGGTCACATTCACCCTGAGGAGAGACACATGCCCTGGTGTCTTTCTTCATGGTCAGCTCCTGCCACAGCTTACTTACCTGGGATTGGTACTGGATAAAAGGCTGACGTTCAGCACTCATGTAAAGATGACCAGAGCAAAACTCCAAGCCACAGCCAGGCGAATAAGCTGGCTAACAGGCCCGAAGTCCAAGCTGAGCCTTAAATGTAAAATACGCCTCTACCAATCTCTATAAGCTCCGATATGGAAATACGGAGGTTCCATATATGGCACAGCGGCCGTAACTCACTTACGAAAGATCCAGGCCTTCTAGTCAATGTTTCTCAGTCGCATCTCCAACGCTGAGTGGTATATAAGAAACTCAGACATCAGAAGACAACTTCAAGTGCCAGCAGTTGGAGACCAAATCAACAGCGTGGCAACCAGACATCGAGCAAGGCTGCTCACTCACCCAAACCCGCTGGCCAGAGCTCTGACAACTAACCTGATGAGACGTCGCCTGCGAAGGGCAACAATACGGGAGCTGGCTACCCGTCTTTTGTAAATTTGTAAATAGTTAAATTATCTCTTCTGCTAACTTTAGTTAAGATTATTTTGTAAATAATATAAAACAAGAATATTAAGTTATTAGGTAGCAACTTAAATAAAAATCTATATTAAAAAAAAAAAAAAAAAAAAAATCGGAATTTTGCCTGTTTCCTTTTTAGGTCTCCCGACGCCCATGTGCCGATTACTTTGTCTTTAAGGCAAATCACTTCCACCTCAGATTTTGTTGATCCAAAATCGCACCTCTTAATTTGTTGCCGAAGACGCCGTACAAGTTTGGAAAAACTCTCGTCACCAGATGGAATCACACTTCTGAACATATGCCTTTCGAATAACGAGTTTTGCTGGGGAAGAAAAACGCTCTTAGCTTGTCTACCAATACGTGAAAAACATCATTTAGTCCAACTTCATTAAATTAGACCAAGGCTTCGCGTAACGAATACTTTTGTCTCCATAAAAGTGCATAAATTTTCATAAAATCCATAAAATAGCTAAAAAAGTAGTTGACTTATCAGGGTCATATTTGGTTTTCGCGAAGCTGTAGATAGTATCTCTTACTGGATCGTAAAATGGATCCTGTCACTTTTACAAGCATAGAGGGACACGCACTGGAATATTGCTATGAGCTTTGTCAAAATACTTCTGTCCTTTGTTGTACTGCCTCTGACCCTTGTGGATAACAGCCTCTGATCTTTGTCAGATAATTCATCAAAAATTGCATCCTTATTTTAATTTACTCACATGTGTAACATGTATTCGTTTTTGCCGGTTTCTCTTAGTAAAAATATCAAACACTCTTTTGAGCATTTCGCTCATCTCTAATTGTTTTTTCATACATACAAGGACACATTTGCATGTTCATATATGTCATACACATACGCTTTTTATACCCTTGCAGGGTATTATAATTTCGGTCAGAAGTTTGCAACGCAGTGAAGGAGACATCTCCGACCCTATAAAGTATATATATTCTTGAACAGCATCAACAGCCGAGTCGATCCAACCATGTCCGTCTGTCCTTATGTCCGTCTGTCCTTATGTCGGTCTGTCCGTTTCTACGCAAACTAGTCCCTCAGTTTTAAAGCTATCTGTATGAAACTTTGCAGTTAGTCTTCTTTATACTCTCACTCGTACATATGTCGGAACGGGCTGGATCGGACGACTATATCATATAGCTGTCATAGGAACGATCGGTAAATCGATCGAAAAAAAATTATAGCTTTGTCAGTTTTCAATATATTTTCACCAATTTCACCAAGAATTTCGATTTATATTTCATGAAAATCGGAAAAACGGATTAAATTTTAGGAAAATAAAAAAAAAAGTCATAACTTCGCTGTTTCTCAACATATTTTCATCAAACTTGAGATTTGGTTACTTAATATTATTCAAGAATTTCATAGGAACCAGCAGAGTAATAATATAAAAAATCACAGCTCGGCTATTACTCAACATATTTTCATGTAACTTGAGTTTCGGCCCATAATTATTATTTTTGAATTTAGTTTTTAATTTTATAGTTCAATTGCAAACTGCAAGGGTAAGTTAGCTGTCTTTCTTGTTTTTTTTTATATTCATTTATTTTCCTAGACTAAAGTTCTTATTCCACATCTATACATTAGGGATAGCACAATTTGTGCATGACGGGGCAGGGGCCCGCACTACGCGGTATGGTCGCAAAGCAATGCTTCGCGGAGTCAAAGGCCGTCCTCTCCTTTCTCGCCCTCTCCAGCGCCTTCATTATCTTCGCCGAGAGCTCCGCCGCGGCGTCCCAGATCCTCGGATCTGCCAGCATCAGTGACACCTCCGGCCTAATTGTTGTCCCTGCTGCCTCCAGCTCGTCCCTCTGTTCGTCGAACCGACGACACTCGAAGAAGACGTGTTCCGCGTCTTCAATTATCCCAATATTCGTGGCCAAACCTTTTGAGGTAGGCGCGGAAACATCCATGCCCGCTTAGCACCTGGGTCAGGTAGAAATTTACCTGCATGTGTCTCCTCTCCATCCAGGACACGATGTCGGGGATCAATCGGTGGGTCCATCGTCCGTTGTGCGAGCCATCCCATTTGGCCTGCCAGCTTGCATAGCTCCTCCTTCTGGCGGCGCTCTTCAGCTCGGCCTTTAGAGCACCATCGTGTCCTTGGTGCCCACGGAGCGCGTTGCGTAGGTCCGTCTTCTCCTGAACCAGCTCCCTCAAGGACACCAGACCGGCTAGGACCAGCATTGGGTCGTCCGAAATTGTTCGGGATGCACTGGTCACTCGAATAGCGCACAGTCTGTCGCCTCGATCCCCCTCACGTAGGATCTCGTTTCAACCGCCTCCGCCTATACCGGCGCCGCGTACAGCAGCTGTGAGGTGACCACACTTGCCAGCAGATTCTTGGCGGCATGTTTGCGCCCTCTGGTATTTGGCAGCATCCGGGACAGCGCTCCGACGGTCCCGCTGGCCTTTTTTTTGGCGTATTCGAGGTGGTCCTTGAAGGAGAGCAGTGTGTCGAGGAGAACGCCGAGGTATTTTATGCACCTCCGCGACTTTATCGCGGCTCCGCCGACGCTGACCTCCGCCAGCTTAAAATAAGGACCGCCTCCATTTTGTGCGCCGCTAATTCCAGGTCGGCGCGCGAAAGCCACGTTTCTATCGCCTTAACCGCTGCGTTGGCCTTCTCCTCCGTTTCCTTGCGCTCCTTCGCAACCGTGACCACGGCTATGTCGTCGGCAAAACCCACGACTGTAGTATCGCCGGGTATCAGAAGCCGCAAGACACCGTCGTACATGGTGTTCCAAAGTAGGGGTCCCAGCACGGAGCCCTGTGGGACGCCGGCTAAGACTTCGTATACTCTGGAACCCATGTCCGTGTCAACGGTGAGCAACCTCTCGCTAAAATAGATCATCACTATCTCCAGCAGGTACCCATGGACTCTGCGGTCTCAGCACTGCCCTTGGCTACCTCCTGTAGCAGGTTGCCCCCGGCCGTTCGGCGCACCTTGTTGACTGCTCTTCCGAGGTCTTTCAGCTGGCTGTCCTCTCTTCGCGTGACCAGCGCTAGGATTTCGCTGTATGATTTTCCTGCTGCCTCCACTATCACCGCCTCGGGACGTGGTCTGCGCTGCTTCCTCTTGCTGACTACCGTGCTCCTTGGGATACCGGTAGTCCCGGTCTCGGCCTCGGCGGGCTTTTCCGACCTCTCTCGCCGCTGCTCCGGCATCACCAAGCTTGGCAGGCATCGTGTGTCTGTGGAGCTTAAGAGCGACAAAAACAGGCTGAAACAGTGCTACAGGTGCTTTGGCTTCAATCACACCAAAAATTACTGCTCTAAGCAGACAGTTTGTGGCAGATGCGCAGAAGACCACTGGACGGGTTCGCAGGCGTGCAAAGCTGCCACCTCTGCTGACCTCATCTGCGCCAATTGTGGTGACAACCATGCGGCGTACGACAAAAAATGTCGCATTTTTGCCCTCAAGCTCAAGGGAGTCCTCCCCAAACCATCTCAGCCACAGAGAAGCCCTGTGAGAGATGCCCGCGGCCGGATGACAGCAGCACCTGCAGCTATGCTGCAACCAGGAGTCTCCTACGCTCGCATGGTGGGAGACCAACAACACCAGCAAACCACGTCCACGGGCGCCCCTGTAACGCCTCCAGGATTGAGGCATGCCGCTTACGACCTGCACAATGATTTCCCGGCGCTGGGAAGCCGAGGCAAATCACGCCATGCCCCCCAGCTACCAAACATGGACCCGGACTGGGACATGTCAAGGATTGTAGAGATGCTCACCACACTCAAGCACACAGTAGACCAGCTGGCAAGCTTCTTAGCCACGATCTCTCTGGCTTAGGGATGGCCAGGATTTGTCTCAGAAATTTATTTGTGTCCAGGTGGGGTTGCTGGAAGAGATTCCGACCTGGACCCAAAGACGACACAGAAAATTGCATAGTAATCAATTATAAAGTCTACAACTCTGGTGTTTCCGTGGTGGCGCGACTTCCGCTCGGCATCGTTGGTGTCCTGTCGTTGGCCTGACCGTAGAGAAGATCCGTTGCGTCGTCTTTGCAGCCTGAGAAATGGGGCATCCGAGACCCTTAAGATCTACGAGTTAGTGAAGAGCAGGTGAGAGGTCGTTAAGGTCTACCAGCACCAAGAGTGGTTCAGAGGCCCTTAAGGTCTACAAATTAGTGAGAATAGACTAGAGGCCTTCAAGGTCTACAAGTCGGTGAGAACGGTTTAGAGGCATTTAAGGACTACAATTCAGTTAGAACAGCTTAGAGACCTTTAAGGTTGGCTAATGGTTTTAATTCCAATTATCCAATTCTATTCCTCCATATCTTAATTTCTTAGCTCTCCTATTGCAACCAGCTAATATCTATTTGTGCGCGCCTGCGCGTCACAAATGTATCCACTGTTTATGAGGAGGGTTAGATGCCTGGCAGATAGTGCATAAACTATTGCCTTTTGTTGTCGCAACTAGCACTTGGAACTAGGTGGACGGTTGGGTTGGTTTGGGTCGGTGAGTGAGGTTCTGAAGACACAGCGACATCCTCTGATGCATGAATAAAAGCTTGGTTTGAGGTAGAACTCCTACTGATTTTATTAATAAAACTTAACGGTATTTATAGGTACAAAAATGCTTATGTTAACAGAAATAACGTATAAAGAATAATGTGGGTTAATGTGAAAGTGTTATTGCGAGCAACTGAAACCACTGCCCCAGTTCATTTCCTCGTATCAGCAGACTATGCATATTCGCTTGACCTGGTACTTGATACTTTATTTACGATAAATGCATGTTGCTACGACTAAAGAGTTATTACATTATTTGTGCTGTGTCTGAAATAGTATTGCTTACAACTAAATACTGCTGCGACTGAACATTTTCCCGGCCGTTGAACAAGTGTTCAACCTGCGCTGAGGTTGAACGAAAAACTTCGTGGGGTAGGTTCTGGTGCGGCTTGTTCCGAATACTGTCATACCCAGGTGTCCGGCGTATTGGTATCCATCTGCCGACCGTTCGTCTGAGAGCCCATGCAATGCCTAATAGGATTGATATTGCTAGGGCCACATAGGCAGCTATTTGATGATGCTGAGGTGCGGTGATTTCATCCTTCCAGTTACCGTTGGGAGGATCGGACATGACATCTTCCTTTTCTGAGTAGGGATTTATTCTGCCTGCGCCGCGACATCCTTGAAGTTGTGCGGACGTTTTGTGGCTACTGCTTCTTTTAGTAAAGCTGCCAAACGAGTGACTGGTCGTTTGAATGTGCCTGATGCCGTTTTCACGACTACCACTCGCACTTGGTTATCTTTGCCTGGATATGCTTTTACTATCCGTCCCATGGGCCAGCTTATTACTAGTACTAGTACTTTACTAGTACCACCAATTCACCAATTAGAAAATGACCTGGAGTGAGCGCTGATGTATCTGTAGGATCAGATGACATCGGAGTGAGGGGCCTTGAGTTGAGTATGGCCTCATATATGCTACAATGCGTTGTAGTTTAAGGAAGGAGTTGCTGTGGTTGCTACTGTATAGTTCGTTTCCCAGTTGATCTTGACATGCCGGCAAACATACTTGCTTCACTCGTCGTTCTAAATCACTGGGCGCGATGGTCGGTACTTTTGACCATTTGTCTCGAGAACCGTACAAAAATAGAGGTCGGTGCAGCCAGAGGTTGTGCTCTGCTAATTTGCTTGCAGTGTAGTATGCACTAATTTTGAATACCCACTGTACCAACAATACTTATAGGGTACGCACTGTAACACTTTGTTGCAGTGTTTAAATAATTCAAAGTCCCGGTCATAAACCCTAAGTGGCCGAAATATGAACTGATCGCTATGGCTCAGGCCACACACAGAAAGTGTTAGCGTCGGCATAATTGCAACATGAACGGACCGCATGTGCATACCCCTCGCGCTCCTCACGTAAGAGAAGGCATATGTAAGTACATAGATAGCCGTCTCTCTGCCGCCGCCTGCGAGCAGCGCAGCTACGAGACTTAGTCTTAATTAGACCTAAAGAAATAATGTAAAACCAGATTCAATTTGATCATTGGAGCGGCACCATTGCTGCTCCAACAAATAAATAAATATATTAAATATTAACCAGCGACCTATTTATTGACTTGGCGTCCGACGTACACTTCATGGCGACGTACAGCGAACCAAACGGCGACGACCATCTGATGCAGCAGACTAGGAAGACAATAAAACTAAAACTTACCTGAATCAAGGAGAACACATATTTTTACCAATGCACTGCGCTGCATACTTTTTTGATTGCACTGCGATGCATATTTTTTTTATATAATATAATACATTTTGTAAAATTGAGCGAAACCTTCTCTGCCTGATTACCCGTGTAGCCTGTAAAGCTATAAAAAATAATAGGTAGGAAATTGTAATAATAGATGAGAAGTAATGCAATAAGCAAATTCTCAGTAGAAGACCACAGAAATCATATTCCAAACTATAGTATAAGGGTATATGTACCTCCCACAAAAATGACTTTGCACATAAAAATAGTGGATTCCACTGACAATATCATAAATAAAGTTGAGGCAAATAACATTGATCTGTATTGGGTACATGTACTCTTATTAGTAGAGTGCTTTAACGAAGCGCGAATACTAATGCATGGGCACAGGGAGAGATTGAATCGAGATCATTGGTCCCAAGTATCTAAACTTCTGATACGACTACGATATAATTTAATATCAATTAAACAAAGATTCAATTTAGAAATAGTGGTACCGAATGTACTAATGTAGACTAATGTAGACACTGGCCCTGACCCAGAATCGGCTGATACGGATGAAGTAAAGTCGGAAGAGCCTAGTGAAGAACAGCCTAAAATAGAAGAGGAAGATTTAAATAATCTTACTATTCCAGCGGTATACACCGATATTGACATTAACACAGATTCAGACTTCAAACCGCCAAGCGAGAGAAGCAACTCTATAACAATGGCGCAATCGAACATTGTTTATATAAATACGGCATCCAAGCTGATACCAGTTTTCGATGGTAAAGCTGAAAATTTAACAAGTTTCGTAGATGCATTGGAAATAGTAGAATCAATAAAGGGCGAGCACGAGCAACTCGCAGTCTCAATAATAAAGACAAAATTGAAGGGTGCCGCTTGAAATGTAATAGGAAACGAAAGGACGATTTCCGAGGTGATTTCTAGACTAAGAGGCAACGTCAAGGGCGAAACTGTAGAGGTATTATCAGCAAAACTGATGAACCTACAGCAACGCAATATAACTGCTAACCAGTACACACAGGAGGTTGAGCAGATGACAAAAGCTTTAGAGGGGGCATATATGTATATCAGATGGCTTACCTCTAGAGCTAGCCAGAAGTTATTCCACTCAGCATGCAGTATAGAGGAAATAATAGAGGCCGTGGTAACTCAAATCGAGGCCACAACAACAACAACAACCAAGGCAATGTCCGAGTTGCCCAGAACACATCGGGAAATTCCCAAAATACATCGGGAAACCCCCAGAACCCTTTAAATACTCAGAATTAAAAGAAGCCAGAGTACACACCATTAATCTCAGTCAGAATATATTCGTTTCATTTACTAATGTAAATACAGGGAAAGATCTCGTCTTTCTAATAGACACGGGTGCAGACATTTCAGTTTTGAAAGAGACTTCGGATATTTTTGATAATATCCAAGACGAAAATATCATCGACATAAAGGGAATAAGTCAAGAAATAACCAAATCCAAAGGTTTAATTTCAATTGAAATACAAACAAATAAGTATATAATTCCACACGATTTTCATATCGTAAGTTTCCAGTTTCCCATTCCATGCGATGGAATATTAGGCATTGATTTCATAAAAAAAATACAACTGTCAATTAGACTTCAAGCCATCTGAAGATTGGCTTATAATTAGCCACACAATCTAGCCCACAATTCTGGTAACAATTCAATTCTTCTGCCAGCAAGATCCCAAGTTATAAGGAAAATTCAATTAAACTCTCAAGAAGACAGTGTACTAATTCCAAATCAGGAAATCAAACAAGCAACGTCTAGTAACACTTCTATAAGGTTACTTAATACGACGAACACTGACCAAGTAGTCAGTACAAATAACCTAATACATGAATCACTTTCGAACTACGATGTAGTCCATACAAATCTTGACAATAGAGAAAAAGCAACTTTCGAAAAACTTCCCTTCACAGTTCAAGTCACAGCTTTCCAGCTTATGCACCCAGTACAGTGATATATTCGGACTGGAAACCGAATCAATATCAACAAATAATTTCTATAGACAAAAACTGAGATTAAAAGATGAAGAACCAGTATACATAAAGAATTATCGAAGCCCACACAGTCCGATTGATGAAATACAAAAACAAGTAGGAAAGTTAATTTCCGACGGGATAGTTGAGCCATCCGTATCTGAATACAGCAGCCCATTATTACTCGTTCCTAAGAAATCATTTCCACGGTCAAATGCAAAGAAATGGCGATTAGTAATTGACTATCGCCAAATCAATAAAAAATTACTCTCGGATAAATTTCCTTTACCTAGAATTGATTATATTTTGGATCAACTAGGTAGAACTAAATATTTTTCATGTCTTGACTTAATGTCAGGATTCCATCAAATTAAACTAGAAGAAAGTTCAAGAAATATAACGTCCTTTCAAACGAGCAATGGCTCATATCGCTTCACGCGATTACCTTTTGGACTGAAAATAGCTCCTAATTCATTTCAGAGAATGATGACTATAGCATTATCTGGTCTGGAACCTACCCAGGCATTCCTTTATATGGATGATTTAATTGTAATCGGTTGTTCCAAAAAACATATGCTTATGAACTTAACAGATGTTTTTGAGAAATGTAGGAAATATAACCTGAAATTACATCCAGAAAAATGCTTATTTTTTATGCATGAGGTGACTTTTCTAGGTCATAAATGCACTGATAAAGGAATACTTCCAGATGACAAGATATACAATGTCATTATGAACTACCCAGTTCCGCATGACGCAGACAGCGCTAGACGATTCGTGGCCTTTTGTAATTATTATAGGCGTTTTATAAAAAACTTCGTCGACTATTCACGGCACATAACAAGATTATATAAAAAGAATGTTCCTGTCGAATGGACATTCTGCATAATTACAGATGCAAGCAAACAAGCATGTGGAGCGGTTTTAACTCAAGACCATAATGGACTCCAGCTTTCCATTGCTTATGCATCCAGAGCGTTCACTAAAGGAATTAACTGAAATACATTGGGCAATACTTCATTTTAGACCATATATATATGGAAAGCACTTCTTAATAAAAACCGACCATAGACCTTTAACCTATCTTTTCTCAATGATCAATCCCAGTTCAAAACTGACGCGTATGAGGCTTGAATTAGAAGAGTATGACTTCACAGTCGAATATTTAAAGGGCAAAGATAATTATATAGCCGACAGAAAATTATATTATATAGACAGAAAATCCGCGCGGAAAACAAAGAAATAGAATTGCCCAGGCAAACTATTGAAAAAGCTTCTAAGCAAATCGTTTACGACGTCGTAAACAATGTCGAAGAATTTTTCCAAAGGCTTGAAACGCAAGCCGGTATAAATAATATCAACCATATAAATTTGGCACCGTGGGAAAATATCTTTGAAAATATTTCAATAGATAATTTCAAATTAATGGGAAATAAAACATTAAAATCATTAAGAGTAGCGCTACTCAACCCGGTGCCCCAAATAAAATGTCTAAAAGACAAAGAAGCTGTTCTGTCTAAATTTCATGATGATCCAATTCAAGGAGATCACACTGGCATATCGAAAACTTAGGCCAAAGTACGAAGACGTTATTACTGGAAAGGTATGTCTAAAGATATAACTGAGTACGTAAGAAAATGTCCTAAATGTCAGAAATCGAAAATTACATCTCATACAAAGACCCCTTTAACAATAACAGATACACCAATAAATGCCTTCGAAAGATTGATAGTGGACACTGTTGGTCCACTTCCCAAATCAGAAAATGGCAATGAATATGTAGGCACTTTAATATGTGATTTAACAAAATATTTAGTTGCCGTACCAATTGCAAATAAATAAAATAAAAATGCAAATACTGTCGCTAAAGCAATTTTCGAATCTTTTATTCTGAAGTACGGTCCAATGAGACGTTCATTACGGACATGGGAACAGAATATAAGAATTCAATTATAAATGACTTGTGCAAATATTTGAAAATTGAAAATATAACATCTACAGCACACCACCACCAGACAGTTGGAACAATAGAGAGAAGTCATAGAACTTTTAATGAGTATATACGATCTTACATATCGGTTGATAAAACTGATTGGGACGTATGGCTTCAATACTTTGTCTTTTGTTTCGACACGACCCCCTCTATGGCACATAGTTATTGTCATATGAGCTAGTTTTTGGTAAGACAAGTAATCTACCAAAACACTTGAATAGCATAGATAGCGTAGAAACGATATATAATATAGATGACTATGCTAAGGAAAGTAAATATAGATTAGAGGTAGCTTATAAAAGCTTAGAAGCAAATAATACGCTTTAATAGACGTTGATGCACTACGGTCAGTACACTCAAGTGGCCCTTATGAAACCAGGCACGTGCCTGTTGGGGTTAGGTATTAGTAGTCGCGATGGAAAATATAGAAAAGAATACGAGGAAATAAATTACTGGCGTGCTGCCTGAATGTTTGCTTGCATGCGTACTAAGTGTGTTAGGATTAAAGTTTTTAGTTTAGGAAGACTATCTACATGTGAAATTATTGAGTGCAAATCATTATAACTTGCACACAGTACTCTAAAGGGTTCATGCAGTTCAAATGAGGTTCTACAATGGCGCAAAACTAAGGGTATATAGGACCTAGTGTTCCTACGCGGTACGTGGAAATTGAGCTGACCTAACAAGTCAGTACTTTCCACGTCGCCGTGAATAAGGTTATAAATAAAACTAATGCCTAGCATAATTCTGCGATTGGCTAAGGAGGGTAAGTTAGTTAGGAGAAGTCTACTATGATAAGAGGGTAATCTCTGTTCAGCATCCCAGTTTAAGCCGCGTAAAGCAAAATGCAAAAAGTTCTTTTGAACCGATTCAATGCGTTTACTGTGGACCCCATACTGGGGGCTCCAAACGCAAGATCCGTGTTCTAAGATAGGACGAACTAATGAAATATATAAAGTTTTAGTAACGTATGGGTCATCGAATTCTTTCGACCACCGTTTAATAAATCCCAGCATACTCCTGGCTTTATTTACCATGCACGAAATATGATCGATAAAGTCAAGTTTGGGATCCAGCCGGATGCCCAAGTCATCACCTGAATTAATTCTTTCCAAAGAGCGGCAGTTAAGCGTGTAAGTTGCAAGCTTGGGTATGACACGGGAGAATGTCATAAGCTTGCATTTAGAG
>VNJQ01001292.1:0-14290 GCA_008042515.1 Drosophila truncata | reverse complement strand
CAATTTTAGGAATATTTTAAATTGTCTCCAGTTGCTTTTTTGTTACGGTTACCTGTTGTTTATTTAAATTATCTTAAAAGCAAATTCAAATCAATGTTGGCGGGAAGCAGGAAGATAACGAAAGGTTCCAAGCCGATGTTTTTTGAGACGGCGTAATGATCATACGCGTTCACCAGAACAACATGATCACCGATCCCTGAGGGATCAGTGATCAGTGATCATGTTGTTCTGGTGAACGCAACCAATGAGTATAATATACAGTTTAAATTTCAATAAGATCCTAACAGCAGTTTTTTACAAATTCTTTTCACGTTCCACTATCGCCCCATACGATATTTTCGGCGCTAACATGAAAGATAAATCGATAGAGGCGCCTCCAACGCCGTATCGATAATTTCCGCCAAAATTAAAATTCTTATTGACAATTTAAACAATTGTGTAAAATATGTATGCTAAATGAACGGCATCGCCATTCTAAGCAATTTGGTAGATGTTTCATTAAAATCCGTTCAGTCCGCGGCATCCGCGACTTCGATCATTGTTGTAGACGTAAATATTAGTCACCATCTGCAAAAAATAAATAATAAATTAAATTAAATAGATTTAATAGACTTTTTTAAATACATACATACCTCTCTATCCTTTGCTTTAATGCGGGCAATGAATTTGGAGCTGCCAGACCGTCGATAGATGTCAATAGGAATATTTTCTGGCGGGCCGCTCATCGATAGGGCATGCCCTATCGTGCTCGTAATATAATGGGAAAGAGATATAATGGAAAAGAGAAACACTCGAATTTCTCAAAATCTTATGGATAGAAGTGATTAAGATTTAATTCGAAATTAGAGAAAAATTCGCCGTTTTCAATGAGATACCATGCATGTCGGCACAATTCCTATAAGAATTGCTAGAATTTTTTTATAGTTGGCGTCGAAAATATTGTATGGGACACGCCATGTGGCGTTAGGTTCAAAACGGAGCCAGTGTTATTAATTGGAATTGAAAAGAGAAACACTTGAATTTCTCAAAATCTTATGGATAGAAGTGATTAAGATTTAATTCGAAATTAGAGAAAAATTCGCTCCATTTTCATAGTTGGTGCCGATGTTAGCAGCCCATTTACACCATCCACTGTTCAGCGATTTTCTCAAAAACTTA
The DNA here is from genome assembly GCA_008042515.1 of Drosophila truncata. Taxonomy (NCBI): domain Eukaryota; kingdom Metazoa; phylum Arthropoda; class Insecta; order Diptera; family Drosophilidae; genus Drosophila; species Drosophila truncata. Next base: position 13,132 of record VNJQ01001292.1, on the reverse strand, counting down.
TGGATAGAAACTTATGCAATTTTCACCAAATGTTCTTTAATTCTTCCTTAATAAGCCAGTATACCGTGCATATTCGCACAATTCCTAAAACTGGAGTTATTGGACTTACCATTTTTGCTGCCCAATTTTGTATGGAGCAGACCCCGAGGTTGGCTGACTGTAATTAAATTTTCTCAAAAACTTATGGATGAAAGTTAATGAAACTTGGCAGGATAAAACTACAATAAATGTCCTTTATCCTGGCATACCGCATATGTTGGGACAATTCCTATGAGATATTGAAGAAACTGTGAGAACCCGATTTTTCAAAGGCTTTTTTTTAATACATCCAAAGGTCAAATACAGTGAAAAACAATTGTAAATTCGTTTTTTAGCATTTATAAACTTTATTTTGTTCAAATTAGTGCCTTATTTACGAAGTAAATAAATTATAAAATATTTCTACGTTTTCCATTTTCCCACCGTTCCACATCGACGCTAACTCACCGACACTAATTTGACGCACATCACATTATCACACCATATCACGCCAAATCTGCCAAATCTGAAGGAAATAAACGGAAGTGGCATCCCCGCTGTTAAAAGGGAAGAGAGAACTTTTTATATTAATTTTCTCATTAACTGGAATTTGAATTTTTGATATGTTCATGTTCTGCTATATTAAGATTACAGATGCGCGCTAGAAATTAATTACAATTAAAATACAAAAATGGAATACGAATAACAATGACTTTTTATGGAATTTGGTTATTTAATTTTTGGATAAAATTATTAAATAGTCCCCATAATCAGACATGAAACCAATTGCTTGACCAATCGCGTGCTGCGCGTAGGAGTCTTTGTCACTCCCACCAATAAATTAATAAACAATTATTATTATTGTTATTTTATTCGTCGCCGCAGATTATATGTACATATTCAGTTAAACGAAATTTTCTTGTTATTTATCAGCCGCGCTTAGTTCGATAGGCTGCCATGTTTGGCGTACAAAGTTCGGATAGTTGCCAGACTGCTGACTCGAAAGGTTGCCAGACAGCAGATTTCCGACCAAGCAGTAGTCAAATTATCTCCTCCTTACCGACATCGCTGTAAACTGTTTTACCGACCGAAAAGGGCTAAATATGGTGGAAAAAAACAAGAAACCGATTTCGATAAAATTCGGTGTGACGCGTTTTCGCGCAATTGGAAAAAATTCGAATTCTAATTGAAAAAACAAAAATGCCAATAAGAACTCTATTTCGAATCGAGGGCGTGGCTTAAAAATATATTTTTCGAGAAATCCTGAAAATGACGTCATATTTTGTTTTGAAACTCGGGAATTTCATGTTTTTAATGGTTTGAGAATCGGGAAACCACGCCCATTTCATGATTTCATGGCTTGGAAATCGAGAAAGACGCCATTTTCTGGTTGCTGTTGGAGCAGCTGCCAGCCTCTTGATTGACGCGGTCTTGATTACCCGCCGCCCGCTCTTTGGGCGACTCTGGTTTCCGGCTGAACAGTGGCATTTGACTCACCTGCTTGTTCTGTGCCTGTGTTCGGTGCCATTGTAGCTGGCCACATAGTGCGGCAGGCACTTGGCTGAGGGATAACGTGTGGCTGGAAGATCACCCATGGCAGTCCTGGCAATTTTTTGAGCATTTATTTGAATAATAAGGGCGAAGAAAGAAATTAAGAATTAGGTGTTGTATAATAATTTAATAATCTTTATGTTTTGATTGTTTTTGCTTTGTTTACAATTCAAAGGATCTTGCAGTTTCCATTATATTTATAAAAATAGAATAGAATCAACGACATTTAAATAAACTTTACCTTTTTTAATTGTACCTTAAATTAATAAATTAATTGTAAATGAATTTGCAACATTAGTATTAGTTCATATTCTTCATATTTTTCAGTTTCGCATGATAAATCAAGCTTTTAGTATTTTCCTACAATTTTTTTAAACAATATTTAATGATTTTTAAATAAGTTGAGCATTTTTTATATAATAAGGAAGAAGAAAGCCGCGGCCTATCCGGCTCCGTAGGATACAAACGCTTTCGGGAGTCCCTTGCCTCTTCTGGCGACTCGCAACTCATTGGCGGCACTGCGGTTGCAAACTGGCACTCCGCGCTGAATCGAGGAACATGAGCTTCCGTCCCAAACAGGGACTACGATTCTCCTTGTAATTGGCAATATATAAACTTCTAAACTAAATTCGACGATTCCTCGCATTATTGTTCAAGGGTCGATTCATGATTTGATGTAACATAAAGAAAAAGATACAGAGACAATAAAAATACCAACACATTCTTCATTAGACTGGGATTACAGGCACCGGCTGTCATTAGGCAAAACTACATTTATAAAAATCGAGATGCACAGGGTCGAGCACAGCCTGTTTTATACAATGTTGTATTCTTTTTCGCATCGGGAAATACTAAACGAGTGCCGTACACTTTTCTAGTACATTGTTTTCGTGTCTGGATACCGACATTAAAAACGGCGACTCATGAATAGCCGTTCTCAACTATTTGCCTCTTGCTCTCTCTCACTGCTTGAAGACGGTTTTTTAGTGTCTGGATACTGCGTCTTGTTTGAAAATAGGCTTCGCGGAAGAAATTCTCGAAAACGAATTATAGGAAACCAAATGGATTCCATAAATGGAAAAACGTTTCCTCCCTAACAGTTCTGGCGACGCTTTAGCACAGTATCCAGACAAGAAAACGTTTCGCAGTGGAACAAAATATTTAATCTTTTGAAGTGTGACCGCTGTATTCACCTGATCGTCGGCATTTTTCGAGGGCAAATGATGCATGCATACTTTCTTGAAACCCGCTTAATTTAAAACTTAGGGGATGTCTAACATTTAATGCTTGTTTTGAAAAATAAGTGTCCCCAAGCAAATGGCATGCATTTTAGCGACGCAGCCTCCACTGGACAGCTCCTAGATGTAATAACATAATAGCAATTGAATGGGCGTTTTAATTAGCAAGGATGAATCGGTGTCCGGTTCAGGAAAGAGCAAGCTCAGGCTTGTTTATTTATTATATATATGTATTATTATTATATTATATTTTTATTATTTCTTTTCAGGTCCTCCTCATCTTCGCAAATTAATAGAATTGCCCAAATCCCAAAAAGTTGTATTTTCATCTGCCTTAAATTTAATTTTATATTAGCTGCATTTACTCTTATGAACTAAATTCGACGTTTCCACGCATTTTTGTTCATGGATCGATCCATAATTGGAAATATATAAAGAAACTGCAAGAGACAGAGCGAGAGGCATAGGAAACATAGAGAACAGCCTGTTTTTTTAATTTTGTATTCTTTTTTGCACCCCTCTGGAAATACTAATCGATAATCTCCTAAGGCCACACACTTTTTTTGGGATAATATATTGTTTTCGAGATGCAAAAACATCGATGTTTTGCTGAAAACATCGATATATCGCTATTGTCTATTTCTTTCTATTTTTTGCGCAAAATAGTTATTTCATAGTTGAATAAAAAGGAATAACATTAATATTTTAATTTTTTTATATTTATTAAGGAATTTTCGCTTAAAGAATTTTTATAAGGAACATTTTGCTTAAAGAATAGTAACAATTATGATTTAATCAATAAGCCATTGACTTTGCTTTAGAAAAAGTAACTTGTTTTTTGCAAGAAACTTTCCATATTTATTAAGAATTTCCTCGCAGAGGAACCGCCCAACTATGTTAAATCTTTAATTACCTGTAAATATAATAAAGGCAATGTATATTATTAATTCAATTAATTAATTTCATTGTAAAATTCTAACATTTAGTTACTTACCTCTCTGTCTTTCGGTCTCTTTTTTCTTAGTGAAGTTGGAGATGCTAAAACATCGATGTTCTGAAAAATACATCGATATATCGACTTTTTAAAAAACATCGATACTATCGATAGTGACATCGATGTTTTTGCATCCCTAGTCTGGATACCGACCTTTAAAACGGCCGCTCACAAACAGCTGTTTTCTCTCGCTCTCTCTCACGGCTTAAAAACAATGTTTTCTTGTCTGGATACTGTGCTTTTATGTAAAAACGACCTTTTCCTCCAAAAATCTGACTTTCTGTTCTTGACACCCAGTTTTTTGAGAAAGTATTGAAAAAACGTTCAAAGCTTATCACGCATTTGCCCGTTCGCTTATTACTGCTATACACCCGGGTATCGTTAGTATTGCTCTTACTTAGTTTGGAATTATGATAGCCATAAATTTAACCGGTGCAGTATTGGTGCCTTCTAAAAATTAAAGTGCATTTTTTAAACACACATACCCAAGGTCAAATAAAACCGCCTCCCAAAAATGTTTACTAACAAGTTTATAGTCTTGATAAATTAACACAGACAGCGGCTGGATATACTTTTTTTGCGTATGTAAAATGACGGGAAATATTGGGTAACATTCAATGCGTACTTTGTGGATCTGCAAAAGTTTATTATATTTCTGATAATGGAAAGTCGTAGTAAAGCTATTTATAAATTTCATTTTAATTTTATTAAGTTCTTATCCTAGCGCAACAAGCTTACACTTATAATTATAGCACTAGTCACAAGGACTTAGAAACATATCTGTTTTACTTACATATACAGTATAATTCGCTTAACTGCCTCGAGTCGATTGCAGTGATTTTGGAGGCAGCTATCTTAAAAAGGCAGCTAACGTAATTTTTATAAACTGTCTAAAAGGGAATGAATTTGATCCATTTAAATGAATTTTATATAACATTGCAAATTGAAAGAATCAAGCTTATAGTTCTTATATAACATTTGTTATACACATATTAATTTATACATACAATATGTATTATTTTTCTTTAAAAAACTCTGTAATTTTTGTTTGCACTGATGCCGATACAGATTCTTTTAAAAATGTGTCCTCTAAGGATGTAAGGGTTGGAAGAAATTTTTCGCATTTCTTTTGAATGCAAAGACGCTTTAGCAGCTTAATGGCTAAAAACCCTTCTTTAAGAGTGTGGTATTCCGGTTCTTCGTCTGCGTCGTCATCAGTTTGGTCAGTTTGATCTATATCGAAACTACAGAATGCACTATTTCTTCGTCTGTTAATTGACCATGACAAACAATGTCTTGATCAATAGTAGCATATTCATCCCAATTAATATGTTGTCCGCATTCCACCTCAACGGATTCATTAAAACTCATAAATTTGTTGTTTCCAAATTCGAATCCTAGATGTTAAGGTTGGTTAAGTTGGATGATATTCATAGAATAAGACAGTTAAATTCTGCCGAAACGAGGCACTTAAGTGCGAAAGACAGCTAACTTGAATCACTAACCATACAACATACATACAACATATGTACAACGAAGCGACGGGGCCTGCCGCTAACAGCTCTTGGGGCCTGTCGCTACAAAATTTTTGTGTCCATATTCGTTGTATGAAATGAGTAGTAGTAGTATATGTTGTATGGTTAGTGCTTGAATGCAGCAAACGTAACTAATTTCATACAAATGAGACCATAAATGCAGAAAAAATAGAAATTAAGGCAGTTATCTTAACGATGCAGCTAAGCATCGAGGCAGCTAAGTGAATTATACTGTACTTACATTGTGACCAGAAAGTACCCGGAATTTGTTAATATAGATTAATTATTTCTTGTCACATTTTAAATATGCTCATTCATAATCATAATCGAAACATGACAATCGACATGCACGTAGTCGCCGTTAGTTGCCTCGGCGATTTTTCTATTCCGGATTTAATCAGGTCGTAACTGTTCCCACGAACTGTTAAGTTGAGATTTTGATACAGTAAAAAGTCACAAGAGGTCCAATCCCATGAATACGGTAGTTTCGTCCATGGAATTAAACGAGTTTTTATACCCTTGCAGGGTATTATAATTTCAGTCAGAAGTTTGCAACGCAGTGAAGGAGACATCTTCGACCCTATAAAGTATATATATTCTTGATCAGGATCAACAGCCGAGTCGATCTAGCCATGTCCGTCTGTCCGTTTCTACGCAAACTAGTCCCTCAGTTTTAAAGCTATCTGAATGAAACTTTGCAGTTAGTCTTCTATATACTCTCACATATGTACATATGTCGGAACGGGCCGACTATCGGATGACTATATCATATAGCTGTCATAGGAACGATCGGTAAATTTATCGAAAAAAAAATTATAACTTTGTCAGTTTTCGATATATTTTCACTAATTTCGATATTTGGCCATTAATCATTATTCCAGAATTTCGATTTAAATTTCATGAAAATCGGCTATATCCTATAGCTGCCATAGGAACAATCAGGAAAATAATAAAATAAAATCATAACTTCGCTGTTTCTCAACATATTTTCATCAAACTTGAGATTTGAGATTGAGATTATTCCAGAATTTCAATTTAAATTTCATGAAAATCGGACAGTTGTTTCTCAACATATTTTCATCAAATTTTAGATTCGGCCATTCAATGTTCTCTTAGAACTTCGTTTTTAATTTTAACGCTCAATTGCAATCTGCAAGGGTATATAAACTTCGGCGAGCCGAATTCAGCTTCCTTTCTTGTTTACTCTAAAATCGTTCGCAAAGATGGTACTTTAAAAATAGCGGTTTTTTAACTACCCAATTCATCTATCAAAATCAATCTATCTGCTTTACAACCGATTTTTTCCTTAAGTGGTTTCTTTCGAGCACTCATATGACGATTTTTGAGAACGATATCGTTGATATCCTTGATGCTATCTTCAGGGGAAGACGCCAAAGGACAACCAGAAGGGGACATTTTTTCGAAGGCTTCTCTACCATCCTAAAAGGCTTTATACTAGGTGTAGACTTGTGTTTCCGATAGAATAGATTCACCATAAGACCTCTTTAGCATTCTATAAGTTTCCGCACACGAAATTTTGTTAAAAACAGAAATTATTGCTTGATCAATATTTTTTTCTATCGTAAAAATCGCGGAACACTACCGAGGTCGCCTGGGTTTAACAGCTGCTGAAAATAAACTAGCGGTCAGAATGCACTTATCTTTGGCATAGTAACTACAGATAGTACAACCAATCTAACAAAAAAGAAATCTCCAAAAAATATTCATTACGGGCACGTTAAATGACAAATTCCGGGTAATTTCTGGTCACAGTGTATACCTATTACCTAATATTAACAAATTGTCTTCTTTTCACATTATTTTAACTACTTCCTTATTTGAGATTTAAATTGAGTTGCGACCGTAATTATCTTATATCTATGCGGTAGATTGTTTCACAGACGGATATCGTTTATAAAGACATATTGCAGCTTAGGCCGGATGACCATCCAATGCGTTTTCAGTTCGCGGAATGGGCTTAAAAGCGCTTGGTCGAAGATGACCATTTTTACCGAAAAATCGTGTTTTCTAATGAGGCCCATTTCCACCTCGGTGATTACGTTAATAATCAAAACTCTCGCATTTGGGGTTCAGAAAATCCACACGTCGTCTTGGAGAAGCCAATGCACCCACAACGAGTGACTGTTTGGTGCGATATGTGGTCGGGTGGCATCATTGGGACGCTTTTTCTTTCCCCGAATGGAAGACGAAGACATAGACGACACATGGTTCCAGCAGGACGGCGCTACGTGCCATAAAAAAGCCAACGTTACAATCGATCTTTTGCGATTACGTTCGAAAATCGCACAATCAGCCGAAACGGCGATGTCAACTGGCCGCCTCTCAGCTGCGACCCCATTGGACTATTTTTTGTGGAGTGCCGTCAAGGATAAGTGATACGCCAACCACCCAGAGACGATTGACGACCAAAAGCACGAGATTGAAGTCGCCATCAGGGCCATTGAGGGCCATACCATTGAAAATGTGCTTAAAAATTTGGTCGACCGACTGGGCTATGTATTGAGGCTATCCAATAAAAAAAATTTCTTGAAAAATATATACTCGTGGTTTTTTTTATAGCGATTTTAAAACGCAAATCTTACGTGGGACATCTTGTATAAACAATTAAACTATTCAAGCTCAAATTTTGACACAGTATAGAGTCAGAATAGTCAGTATAGCATGAAATAGAAAATTGTGTTTAAGCCTCATTTACCTTGATCTTATAGATGGCGTTGCCAATCTGCCTGCAGATATCATTTACCCCTGCGACGATCTCATCGCGTTCCATTTTCATGCCGCTGGCTATTTCAACGACCTTTAGTGAATACGTACTGATCTTGTTGATCTGTCAGAGTGGGCGGTGCTGTTTGCGTGCCAAAAAGTCACGTGCAATGCGTTGGACAATTAGGACACACTTGTACCGGTACAAGATTCAATTGCGTACTGCAAAGCAACGGGATAAGCTCTTCAGATCTTATATTATTCAAGAGATGCATATTCTTACACTTGACTACGCAGAGGGTTCCCAGAGCCGACTTGACCCAAAGTGAGCGAATAAGCCATTTTTATTACTTTATCCACTTGGCCTGCTGAAAGAAGACGTTCGCGATGCCAAATTTGAAATCCTTGGCGCTCAGGTTAAGCGATTGTAATACGGCCTCGCAAAAGGTGCAAGCCGGCAGAAAACCAGCTCCAGCAGGGGCACCGACTGGTAGAAGCGGTCCCGAAGGACCAACAACTGATCGTGGGTTCAGACTCCAACGAACACCACAGCGTGTGGGGAAGCACCGGTATCACTCTTAGATTTTATACTCTCCACAAACTCCACACCTTCTTCAAGCGATATCAGAATGGAAAGTCCTTAAGAGACCATCCTTCTCATACCACAAGTTCATTCAGCTCCAATACGACTTCGAACACTCTCCAAAACAAACTGTCCTCACAAACCCCCCGGAATACACACTGGAGTAAGTTCAAAAAGACCGTCACAGCAAGACTCGCGACGAGAACATTTCATGTATTGTAAATCATTACGGATGGCGGATGGGGTGCATTCTAGTATTATGGATCGATTCTCATATTTAAATATATTTAAAAACACAATAGCTTCTTGTAAAGTGGAGCTTTATACAGTTTTAAAAGAAAAAACTTCAAAGTCCAAACTAAAACCCTATGAAAAACTATTGGAACTATGTACAATTGTCTTTTTGCCAGGGAAATATTAAAAATTTTCATAATTTCAAAGGGAACGTTGCCAATATATGGTATATATGTACATAAGTTACAGCATTAAATACTTATCCAGTGCTATACTTATCCTTACAAATGTTATTATTTAACCGTTTAAGTTAATTGTTCCAATTACGTGATCGTCCGGTTTTATTTTTTACTTTTTCAGTGCAACAGGCATTTTAGAACTTTTGAAAATTACAATTATTTAATATGATTTTTTATTGATATTAGAGTGACACATTTACAATTGTTCCTTATTTTTGTATTGTACATCTGAAATTCATCTTCATGTTTAATATAATTTAACAATAATTTAACATTTATTTGTTATGGTCATTAAAACATATTTATAGGTCTACATATTATATTACTGTTAAATATTTGATTTAGACATTCATTATTCGTATTCCAGGGTGGGTTTCGGGTCGTCATTTTGAAGCATAAGTTCGCAAATAACTACACTTTGTATGTTTGATGTATAGTATTCTGGAATTCAATATTTTTTCTGCCCGGACATTAAATGCTACTAAGTCTGAAATCTGCCGGAAGAAAAAATCGTTATTTATCGATAAGACCGATATGGAGATCGATATTGAAAAGTTGTGTTCTGTTTTATTTATGTATTACAAAAAAGATACATGTGAAACTATTCGGTATTTACAATTTTAACCACAATTTTCTTAAAATGGGCTTTCATTGAATTAAAAACATTAGACCACCTTCATTTTCTGTTATTTAATAGCTCTGCATTCTAAGTTCATATAGTTTTTTTACTTTTGTGAGATTATTTCGAGTTTCGGAGAAGGCCTTACCGCCTTTGATGCCTCTAAGTTTACACGACGCGCCGCTGCGGCCATATATGTACCATAATATCGACTTAGTACATGAGGATCGACCTGATTAAGTTCTATGTAGGCGGCGGAGTTTGATATGGGAAGTGCGGGGTCTATAACGGGACATTCTTCCAAAGAACTGGACTCCTCATGCTGGCTGCTACTGCTGTCGCCCAACGATCTAGCTGAATAGTTCTGTTCAGGATCTTGATCATGATCTGGATCATCACTGAGGTATGAAATATTATCGGAAAACATTTCCTTTATGGCTGTCTCTCTTTTTTTCTTCTGTTTCAGAAATGGCTCCTGATCCCGATCGGCATCGTGATCGATTCCCTCATCTACCACTTCGACATCCACATCGGGATCTAGGTCAATGGTGTCGGTGTTAACAGTTTGCTGTTCCAAGCCCACAACCACTTCGCGATGTATCGTCTGTTTTGTGATCACTGTATGATGATGTTCCGACTCTTCCAACTGTTCCTGATCTTCAGAGGAAATTATATCGGGTGCTAATAAAGAGGCCACATCGAACTGACGCTTTCGGGATTGGGAAAACATATTGGCTATTGTTGTCGTGGTTGTGGAGTTGATAAATGCAATATGCTGATGTTGGGGGCTCACGGGGATTGCAGAATCCTGTAGGTTGAGGAACGATTGTGGTCGTAGGGATGGATCCGAGTGATATGTGGGAGCAATACTTGGTACCACCGCCGAATTTCTATTAAAGAACTGCCCTATATACTGCTGATGATGATGGTATGGAGGATAACCCAATCCCAAGGAGGAGCTTCCAGAGGTGGGTGGCGGTGTAGTGAGATCCAACGGTGGTGGACTTGGTGACCCCGTGCTAGCGTCATCCACCGATAAACCCATATGCTTTCTCACCTTACGCTGGGCCTTCCGACGCCGAAAATCACCCTTCCGGAAATCATCCATATTAGCGGGATGTATGGCCCAATAATGTCCCTTCCCATTAGCACTTCTACCCGATTTTATGAAGCAATCATTGAGTGACAAATTATGACGAATGGAGTTGCGCCAGCCAGGACCACGACTTCGAAAATATGGATAATTATCCAGAATATATTGATATATATCGGACAAGACCAGCTTAATGTCGGTTGAACTCAAAATAGCCATGGCTATCAGTCCTATATAACTATGCTGGGGCTTGGGCTCTTCCGGTTGAAAAATACGATGTTGAGTTGGTGGAAAAAGCGAGAAAGTTGTAGATAAGGCTGACATTCTATTGATTGTTGGATTATTACCAGAACTCGAACTAGATCCAACGTTCGAGGTTTGGCCATAGGGAGTCAGGTGTACCCATGAAGCACTCACACCATTAGTCCCACCGCCCACGTACTGGGGACACCTAAAGCGTTCGATATTCAGGGCATAGTTGTAGAGCTGCAGTCGGTATTGCTCCAAGGCCATTGAAGTTGCATTTCTCGGGTGTATTCCATGTGGCGGATAGATACTGGACAGGACCTGCTTTGGTGCACTCTCTGATGTTGTTTCAAGATCTTGATCGGACCCCGTGCTCGTCGCCTGCGCAGCACTTAAATCTGTGTGAGCCATTTCGATGAGTCATTCAAATCGGATATATGGCATCATCCATTATTCCCAGTACGCCATTGCTTAGGAAAATACCCTATGGAAAGAGATACATTTCTTAATAAGTTGTATAAACGAGTTAACAAATAATTAATAATTATTTTAAGCCACTGAACATGCTTTTTTTTGCTTGCAGCATGATTTGCTTTTGTTTGTCTGTATGCAAGAATCAAATTGATATTTAGAATGCCATTTTTAAAGTTTCGGTTTAATTTTTTTAAACTTATTTTATAATAAACCAGACTCATAGGCCAGTAAGGCTTTTAGTTCCCGGGAGTTTTTTGAATGGTTTGAATAGATTTCACTGAGCGCCCAATTATCATTGCCAAACTTATGCATAGACATGGTACTAAATATTATTTGTAATTGAGAAAACGATATTAAGTTTTAACTTTATAAAATTATTTGCTAATATAACGACGCTATTGCAAATTTCAGAAACTAAACTTGAAAATGAAAGGTGTAACGCAAAATTCTTTTTAAAAATATGACAATATACCCTTGCAGAGTATTATAATATTAGTCACAAGTTTGCAATTAATGTCAGGAGGCATCTCCGACTCTATAAAGTATATGGGCATTTGGAGAAAAAGGCCTACCACGATGCAAAAGTTAGAGGTCTATAAAGTTGTGTTAATTATTCTGCTACTTTCACCTACTATTTTTGTATAGCGTTCGCGATATCATTACTTACTTTTGAGCATTACTTAATCAACAGTCGGACTACACGCTTAAAAATGTATTCTTAAATAAAGTCTATTGTTGGCAATAAGAAGACAGAAGACAGTTTCATAGTGATTTGAATATTGTAGTGATCGCCTTCGTAAGTAAGCTTCAAGCTAAAGTCAAACAAGACTAGATGTCGCGATGCATTATTTTTATACCCTGTACCAAAGGTACAAAGGTATTATAATTTTTTGCGATATTCTGTAGCAGGCAGAAAGAGGCGTGGCAGACCCCGAAAAGTTACCTAAATATTGGTCAGATCCACTTAAGTAGTCGATATAGCCATATCCGTCTGTCCGTCCGTCTGTCTGTCTGTCTGTCTGTATGAACGCCTAGATCTCAGAGACTATAATAGCTAGAGATAGAGCTATTATATCTGCACGCAGATCAAGTTTGTTTTCAACAAACTAAATTTATAAAGTTATGTAAACCATATTCAAAACGTTTGTGTATTTTATCAAATTACACAGATTGTCTAAATTTCATTGCGATCGCGCCATAAATAGCTGAGATATAAGCTTTTTACTTTATACATATTATGTATACAAGAGGCAGCCCAGGCAGAGGGAACCAAATAAATAAAAACGTGCATTATACATTTTAGTTTAATTATTAAGATTGCTCATGAGTTGCAGTCTAAGTAAACGTTCGTTACAGTAATTGCAAGTTGTTCCGAGTTCAATTCCAAGTCAAATTTTTTATATTCTTAGGGAATAATTTTGTTGTTGTAATTTTTCCTGTAAATCAAAACAATAATAGTATTTAATACTAAGACACCATCTTGTTCTTTTATATGATTTTGGCACGCGCCAAAACATACAGCGATACAAAGTCAGAGCTATTTTTATAACGTTCGTTAGAGTAATTGCAAGTTGTCCCGAATTC
>VNJQ01001288.1:0-17401 GCA_008042515.1 Drosophila truncata | reverse complement strand
CCGAGGCCGTATCTCAAAAAATGCCACAAGCAAAACACAAATCAATCTTGACTATGACGCAAGGGAAGCATTTAACAAATTAAAACAAACTCTCGACCACCGTTTAATAAATCCCAGCATACTCCTGGCTTTATTTACCATGGACGAAATATGATCGATAAAGTCAAGTTTGGGATCCAGGCGGATGCCCAAGTCATCAACTGAATTAATTCTTTCCAAAGAGCAGCAGTTAAGCGTGTAAGTTGCAAGCTTGGGAGAATGTCATAAGCTTGCATTTAGAGCCATTTAAGTTTAGTAAATTTTGCGCGGCACCAAGTTTGAAAGTTATCAAGATCTGTTTGTAAATCAGACTAAATCAGACGTCCTTATATTGCACAAAAAGCTTGACATCGTCCGCGTACATAAGTACTCTAGAGTTAGTTAGATCTTCGGGCAGATCGTTAATAAATTATGTAAACAATAAGGGACCCAAGTGGCTCCCTTGCGGGACACCGGAGGTGACTCTAAGAACATTAGATAAGTTATTTTTAAAGAGGACTTTTTGCGACCTGCCAGTCAGTTAACTGGAGATCCACCTAAGAAAGAACATCAATTGGAAATCCCATTAAATCGAGTTTTCTGGGGCGAAGAGAATGATTAACGGAATCAAATGCTTTGCTGAAGTCAGTATAAATTACATCTGTTTGAAGGTTATTATGGAAGCCTCTTATAATGAAGGATGTGAGCTCCAAAAGATTTGTAGTTGTTGATCTTCGCTTAACAAATCTGTGCTGACATGAAGAAATTACTCATTTACAAAAGTGCTGCAAATGGGGAGTTATAATATTTTTAAACAGTTTAGGAATGGGCGATAACTTACAGATTCCTCTATGGTTGTTGGCCACCAATTTGTAACCTTTTTTGAGGAGAGGAATAACAAATGATTCCTTCCAAATAAGGGGAAAGTGCAAGGTTTCTAAGGTCAGCGCCGTAACCTTCGCTGAGTTGATCTGGCCGGATCAGAGACAAAACAAAGATCAAGCAAGCGCCCTAAGGAATTTCGTACATGGTTGACTTGAGACAGTGAAATGTCGAACAAGCCAGCAATAAAATCATGTTGTGTTGAAGATTGAAGTGTGTTAGAGGAGTTATTTAGGAATTAAATAGCCCCAGGGATATTAAAATCACCCAGGACTACTAAGCGGTCCCTGTTAGAAAGTCTGTTGGAAACCATCCGAATGGCGGAAAGGTGGTTCCAAAAAAATAGAAAATTCCGACAATGGAGGAATGTAGGAACATTTAATAAAAATAGAGGTACCATTGAATAGTAGCTTAACACAAGGGAATTCAACATCGCTGTATTCCTCGAAAGTTAATAATTCTGACGTGAGAGTGACCGCTATGAGGACCCCACCCCGCGCCTGACAGGCCGATCTAGCTGATAAATCGTAAACGCAGCTGGAAAAACTTCGGAGCTTATAATCTCCGGCTTTAACCAGGTTTCTGTGAACACAATAACATGGGTGGCGAATGCAAAATTATCAGAATACAATTTCGGCAGCTTTCTACGTAACCCTCTTGCATTCTGATAGGAGATTGACAGAGAGGTGTTTAGTTTTTTTGGACAGGGTTGTAGGACGTAGAGAGGGCAGTGGTCAGATTAGGCTTGGGAAAACTTATTCCAACAGACCGTTTATTTTTCTTAGCTTCATATTCTTTAACAACTACATACTCCGGCCAGAGTTTGGTAGAGCATATCGTGCCAAAGAATTTATTTGGGACATTTATTTTGAAAGATGAAATGTCCCTAGCGTAAGAAAATTTGAATTTTTCGGTTGTGACCATGTCTCGTATAAAGGCAATGACATCTTCCGATGTTTGACCAGGGGAGAGGCGGACAGACAGACTGAGGATCTGTCACGCATTATAGACCGGTAGTCCGGCCCTTATACCCTGGAAAGTTTTTTTTCGCTGGAGGTCCCACGCCCATCTCCCGCCCAACCGACCGAGGGGCGCAGCCGTGTGACGTAGTAGGTAGAAGAAGGCCTAGTAGGTAGGGGCTATCCACATCACCATGTATAAGTTTATGTAAAAAGACGACGCCAAGCATCGTCCTACGCTTAGCTAGAGAAGGTAAGTTAATTAAAAGAAGTCTACTAGAATAAGACGGAAATCTTAGGTCAACATCCCAGGCTAGGCCTCGGAGGGCAAAAAGTAAAGTAAGTAAAAAGTTACTATGGACTCCGAATTGAGGAATCCAGACACACGAACCGTACTCCAATATGGGGCGAACTAACGAAGTAAAAAGGGTCTTCGTTACATAAGGAGAGTCAAATTCCTTTGCCCACCTCTTAATGAATCCAAGCATGCCTCTGGCTTTGTTAACCATACAGGAAATATGTTCAGAGAACGAAAGTTTAGGATCCAAGCGGACCCCTAGATCATCTACCAGAGTAATTCTTTCCAAAGAGCAGTTGTTAAGCGAATAAGTGGCAAACAGGGGTGTGATGCGTGAAAAAGTCATCAGTTTGCATTTAGAGCTGTTGAGATGTAAAGCATTAGCATGACACCATGCTTGGAAGTTGTCAAGATCCGATTGTAAGTCCGATTGGCATGAACTATCCCTGTACTGCAAGCAAAGTTTAACATCATCAGCGTACATAAGTACTCTGGATTTAGTTAGAACCTGCGGCAAGTCATTGATAAACAATGTGAAAAGCAGTGGTCCAAGGTGGCTACCCTGTGGAACGCCAGATGTGACCCTGAGGCTGTTGGATAGAACGTTTTTAAAAAGAACCTTTTGAGTCCTATCACTTATATAGCTCGAAATCCACTTAAGAAGATCACTAGGAAACCCCATAGAATCAAGTTTCCTAACCAGAAGAGAGTGATTGACCGAGTCAAAAGCTTTACTGAAGTCCGTGTAAATTACATCGGTTTGAAAGTTACGTTGGAAGCCCCTAATAACAAATGAGGTAAGTTCCAAAAGATTAGTCGTGGTTGATCTTCGCCTCATAAAACCATGCTGACATGGAGAGATGACGGATCTGCATAAGTGTTGCAAGTGAGGAGTAATTACATTCTCGAAAAGTTTTGGAATTGCCGATAACTTAGAGATTCCTCTATAGTTACTGGCATCCGATTTGCTACCTTTTTTGTGGAGAGGAATAACAAATGATTCCCTCCAAATAAGGGGAAATTCTGAAGATTCTAAAGATAAGGTAAACAATTTAAGAAGGGGGTTAAGCACAGAGCCCGGTATTCCATCGGGACCTGGTGAATAAACTGGCTTAGCGCGTTGAAGATCTAGAATAAGTGAGCTTTCATTTAAAATAGGACTGAAAAGTTCGAACTAGGCATAGCGGAAGAAACTATCTGATCTGAAATAGTAGATGACGAATATGTAGTTTTAAAAAACTCAGCAAAAAGATCGGCTATTGCCTGATCAGAATTTGCTGTAATGTTCCTAAATGAAAGCGAGGAAGGATATAAATTAGGTTTACGTTTAGTGCTAACAAAGTTATAAAACTGTTTTGGGTCCTGCGTGAACTGGACCTGACAACGAGTCAAATAATTTTTATAACACTGAGCGTTAAGCACGGTGAAGTTAGACCGAGCACTCAGATAAGAGGAAAAAGAAGTTTTAGAACCGGTGAGTTTATATTTATTATAAAGCCTAGATTTTACATTCTATAAGCGAGTTAGCTCTTTATTGAACCAAGGAGGTTTATTAGAGACCAACGGATAGGTTACCGGAACACATAAGGAAAAACATGAGTTCATGGCACTGTAAAAAATATTCATGGCGGTTGCCATGTCAGAGCACATGTAAAGATCAGACCAATAGAATTCAGATATTAGAGTGTTTAGCCTCTGATAGTCAGTTTTTCGGAAACAGCGGACTTTGGTTATTCTTCTACTAGATGTAGTTTCTAACACTGTCCCAGTATCGATAGTCACTTCAAAAGTTGGATGGTAAGAATCTTCAGGCTGCGTCATTGGAGGAACTCTGATTAGGTTTACGCCTGCAGGATCTAAAACAAAGCACAGATCAAGTAAGCGGTTTAAAAAATTAAATACATGGTTAACTTGCGATAGGGATAAATCAAGTAAGCCGTTAATGAAGTCATGCTGTGCCGTAGTCTGAAGGACATTACCCACGCCATCATTAGACCAATGAGCCCCCAGTATATTGAAGTCACCTAGAGTCACTAATTGGTACCTGTCAGAAAGCCTTCTGGAAACTGCCTGAATTGCCGAAAGGTGATTCCAATAGGTAGGCTCTTCTGAAGATGGAGGAATGTAAAGAATGTAAAGCAAATAAATTCAATGTCCAAAAAATCATTAGATACTACCTGTTCAGATATAAGGCCGGAGTCAACGGCAATTAAAACTCCGCCACCACGCTGTGTACTTACTCGGGAGAATTTCGGAGCAAAAAATCTCCGGTGTCAACCAGGTTTCCGTAAACACAATTACCTGGGATGTAAAGGGAAAGCTATCAGAATACAGTTTAGAGAGCTTACTGCGTAAGCCCCTAGTATTCTGATAGGAAAGTAGTAAGGAAGTGGTTAGTTTTTTGGGACAGAAGGTACGGCGGTGGGCACTGCGGTTTGTGACGGCCTGGGTAGTTGTACTCCCACAGGCCGGTTTCTCTTATTTCGAGCCTCGTACTCCTTGACTACAACGTGCTCGGGCCAGAAGCAAATAGTGTCGAAGAGCAGGACTGAGAAATTCATCTTAAAAGACGAAATGTCTCTGGCATACGAAAATTTGAATTTTTCCATTTTAATATTTCCGTCTTGAGTTTTGCCTTGTATATAGGCTAGTACATCTTCCGATGCGAGATCAAGGGCAAGCCTAGAAACAAATATTGTTTTCGATGGTGGAACTGCTGTAAGGGTCTTACGTAACGTAATGTTATCAACATCGGCCTGGGTCGGTTTTATTACAGGATTTTGCGGATTTGGGCTCCGCAACGGACGCATCGGAAATTGCTGACTGAGCGGCTGCCGCTACCACCGCGTCCAATTCGGATACCGAATCTTTTTTCGTGCCTGATCTCAGAACCATTGGATTTGGTACTGGGACCAGGAGCTGTGGGGCGGGAATATGGCAGGAACTAGGTTGCTATGGCTCACACAGTTGCAGTCGACCAGCAGACGACTTTTTGCGTTTCGGCGACTCATTTAATAGCTTCATACTATTAAATTGAGCGTCTAGCGCGGAGAACAGGTCATTCGCTTTGCGAAAAGTGACCATAATCTCGTTAAATCCACTTCTGGTCTGACGCATGAAGGATGATATTTCCTTCTCAACCGGTCGACAGTTCTCGCAACAATAACGCAGGCCCTTTTTGCTGGACACTGCGTCAGCTATGCGGCCTGTCACCTCAATGCACTTTGCGTGCACTACCGCATCGCAAAGCCAGCAATGGAGACTTGGCTGGTCGGCCAAAATATTTTTTTGGCAGTTTTTAATTCCACAGACAATATTTGAGGACATTTTCACAAGCCCGTGAACCACTGTGGACACAATCAGTTCCGAAAAAAAAACCAGAGAGAGAGAGAGAGAGCGAGAGGGTTAGTTTGTGAGCGCAAGAAATCACAAGAGCGAGAGAGCTATGAACCGCTTAGCTGCAGCTCAAAGCTAACGACACTCAAGCGGGGGAAAAAAACGGGATAAGAAGAAAAAAAAGAAAGATAAGAAAACCGTCTTAGCACAAACTAAAATTGTTTATTAAATCACTAAATTACACAGAAAAGTGTATGCACGCGCGGTAGCAAAACGGTATATATATTTACTGATGATAGTTAATGAATTTAGAGGAAACCCCGGCGGTTTAAAATCAAAATAAACAAAAATTTTGAGCGCAAAACAAAAACACAACCGTTCGCTAAGAAGTAAGAGATCGTATATGAATGATTTAAACAGTCGGGGCTATGGAAAGTCAAAAGTTTTGATCCCCTAGGTGAGGAAGCGGATATTACCGCGGGAACAATCAGTCCCACGGCACATTCGGATACCGAAACTAACACTCGATCTCAGAATTCTGAGAGTTAATTCTGAGGTCGAGGGCTGTGCCTCGGCAGGCTGTTACTAACAGCCCGCCGCGGGTTGCAGGGATCCGTCAACATGCTGCACTCCACTTGCAGTTTTTTGGCGCCTTGGAGAGTCATTTAATAGCTTTTAAATTTCTTATCAAGCGCTAATCGGGAAAGTCACAAAGAGGAATGCAAAAATGCAAAAAAAAAACAAACACTGGCAGCACAATACACAAAACGAGAGGTCAACGACCGTTCACTTGGAAGGAGAATGAGAAATTTAAAAAATATGACAAATATTTTGTATTCAATTTGTGAAGGACTCATACCAGAACACGGAAAAGTTATGACATTAAATGCATTAACTTGCAAAAACACTTTGAATATAGTGGCAAGCAACATAAGGACTCACTTAGGCTGATGTGGGCGCGAGAAGCGAAGCGAAGCGATGCGAGAAGCGATGAGCAAAGCGAGAAGATGGCAGAGTGAAAGCTTTGTGAGATGCGAGCTACATTGTTTTTTTTTTTCAGTTATTAATTTGATCGTAATGGATTCGGACGAAGATTTCTTTGCTTCCAGTGCAACAATTAATTGATTAATTAATTTAAAAAAAAAAGTAGGCGTCCACCCGCTGAACTGCAGTAGGGACAGTAAAGGAGAGTTCGCAAATTTGTATCATGACTTACGAAATCCAGAAAAGTTCTTTAATTAATTAATTAAATTAATTAAATTTTCAATGTCCATTTCGTTCTGGGGTTCTCTGACAAATGACACCAAATGCAATAAAAAGAAACAAAACGCATGAAACCTGTAAATAAAGCTCAAAATGCAACAAAAAGCGATTTGAAGCGATAAAGCAGGCTGCAAACTGCTCTCTCGCTTTGCTCTCGCTTTATCGCTTGAACTCGCGTCTCGCTTCGCTCTCACTCTTTCAAGCGATTGCATATGAAAAAGGTTGCAGAGGTGTATCGCTCGTTCTCGCCCAATATTGTCGCATCGCTTCTCGCTCCCACTCTGACATCAGCCTTAACCACAGAACTAAAAACAAATTATTATCATTAAAAATTGACAGTGCAACACGGATGTCTATAAATATTTTTAGAATAAGTACACAATACATAAACGGCGATCAGATAAAATCCATTATGTTTGGAATGATAGAGCTGAAACAAAATTAAAAAAATCAACAACCACAATTTGCGAAAAGTAACCAAATCGGATCTAAAATGACCAAACTTCTTTATAACAAACCGTGTTTTTCTAGATATCTAACGGAACTTTCTAAAAATAGAATTGAAGCTGTGAACACGTGTTCATTTGCAAAGCGCAGCTGCACGCATCGCGAATATTTCACAACAATAGCGAGCTTCAAAGTGTTCAGTCAACTAATTACTCTGCCCAATTTAAAATATATAAAATGGATTTTGAAGTTTAAGGTATTATTTTTAAGTTTCAATATAAAGAAAAGCTAACTTGTGTTGTCGTTTTTTTGAAAATTAATTAATTACTTTATTATATTTTAAGCATCTTTTGTATTTCTCTTTTTGTGTTCACTAAAACTTTTAACTAAGATCCCCCAAGATGCCCCGATTCATTTTTATTCTGCGTATTTGTTAATATCTTAAGGTATAAAAAAAATTAAAGCTAGCTGCAGATATTTGCAAATGTCTGCACAATCAACCATATACTTACATCGTCACTTTTTTTCTTCAAGGTCAAAGCAGCTGTTTTGCATTGTAGTTGTGCTGTGTTTTTGTGTTCGTCTTTCGTGTTTTATGTTTTTTTTGGGTTCAAATTTTAATTTTTTTAGCGTTTTTTCTTTATGTACTTAATTTTGGTAGGGGACTTTTCTCAATGTGTTTTCACTCGCTTGTACATATTCGATTATTGGTGTACAGCAATCGGCACCAGCGCAGAAAAAATACGGAAGGCCATCGATCTTGTGAACAGCAGTATTGAAAACATTGGCTACGTGTCCAAGATGAGCGAGTTAACGAAATGTTTTGGATACATTTGCAAACAAATTTTAATGAAACGCACTCCAAGTAAGCCTCAAGAAATTATCGAAACTGCTAGGCGTGGACGTCCGAAAGTGAGTCATCAAAAAGAACTAAGAGACGAAGAATTGCTGAGCTTTCATTAACTAATGAATCTGCAGCTTGTGACTTACGATCGTGCAACTTTCAATCAAATGCAATGTGTAAAAAAGCTGTCAACTGTTAAAGGCTAAGAAATTGACCTATCCAGACAAAATACTCGTAAGTAAATCAAAAGCTGAAATTGAGTTACAGCTTGGTTGACCACACTGCGCGGAGGATTGTAAAAGTTCATCATGATGTTCTTGAAAGCGTTGGAAGTTATTGCTCTGATAAGCTTATTTTAATTGGAAAATGGGAATTTGACGGCAGCACTGGACATTCAAAATACAAACAGAAAGTCTGCAATAAGGATTTGAGCGATTCCAGTCTTTTTGTGACATCAAATGTGCCATTACAACTAAAAACCATGGAAAATTATCCAAGAGATGACAAAATACGACCTTCGTCTACGCGACACTGCAGACCATTAAGATTGCAATTTGCAAAAGAAACGGCTCAATTAGCTAAAGACAAAGAAAAGTATTTCAAAGCTAAGATTGAATTGTTGAATGCCACGCCATGTAATGTGTCCGATAAAGAAATTAAAGTTAAACAAAGCCTGCACTTGACCATTGTTAATGGAAAAAATTGTTGTGCCCTAAGTCACACGTCCTCTTCTAAGTGCTACATATGTGAGGCGAAGTCGACAGAGATAAACGACTTGGAAAATTGTTTCATGAATCATGATCATGAATCACACTTTGAGTTTGGATTGTCTATATTACGCTCCTATATTCGTTTTTTGAATACTTTTTGCATGTTTCTTACCGACTTGACCTGAAGAGCTGGAGAGTTAATACTCTAAAAGGAAAACAAGTACTTTCGAAAAGGAAACCACAAATGCAGAATGATTTTCGCATGCAAATGCATGCGAATACACCTAGGAGTGGAGCAAGTAACACTTCAAATGATGGCAATACGGCCAGAGCGTTTTTTAAAAATCCGAAATTAGCAGCAGAAATAACGCGTATTGATGAAGATAAAACGGGTATAGATCAAGATATTATAATCCGGTGTTCAATATTGCTGCAGTGCTTGGCATCAGGCAAAATCAACGTGGCAAAATGTGGAGAGTATGCACTTGATACTGCCAGAAAGCTGATTAGCTTGTATCCGTGGTACTTTCTTCCACCATCCGTACACAAAATTTTAGTGCATGCTCCAGATGTCATAAATTATGCTCTTGTGCCGATTGGAGAATTATCAGAAAAAGCTGCAAAGTCATCAAAATGATTAGAAGACAGCACACCAGGAAGACTTCTCGGATTGACACAAACACAGATTTGATGCACAGGTTACTTCTGAGCTCAGATCCTTATGTTACTGGCCAAAGATAGCTCCCACATTCAAAAAAGTCAGTTTTATCAGCATCAGCATTTAAACTTCTCTATGACTTAAATTAAATATATCTTGTTATCATTTAATTTTTATAATTTTCTCTTCTTTTCCTATAATTTCTATTTTTGTTTATTATTATTCTTATGTTTTACACATAATAATCCAAACTAACTGATAATAAACCACGATTCTTCCTCTTAAAAAATGAATTAATTGTAATAATACTTAAATAAAAAAAGTTTAAAATGGAAATAGCAACGCGTTTGAAATTTGGTCCGATATTTTGTATGGTAGCTATAGGATATAGTCGGGCGATATGTCCAATTTTTTTTTGCTATAATTAAAATATTTTTATAAAATATTGGGAAAAATTTCGAAACGATAGAACAATTAGAAGTATTTTTGGCCGCAGCTCCCATACAGGGCCAACCACTGTGTAGTGGAGCAACAGTGAAATTATGGGTATTTTTAATTTTTAATATTGCAGATGATTAAAAACTGTTGTATTTGGAACATTTTAAGCAGGTCTGTCCCATTCGTCAGCTGTCCGATGGCCAAAGGTGTCGCGTTGTCTTCGCTTGGCTGGCCTGGCATGTGCCGCATCTCCTACTGCTTGACGAACCTACCAATAACTTGGACATGGAGACGATCGATGCCCTCGCCGATGCAATTAACGATTTTGATGACGGCATGGTGTTTATTAGTCACGATTTCCGTTTGATTAATCAGGTGGCTGAGGAGATTTGGGTTTGCGAAAAGGAGACGGTGACCAACGATCATTTGAAGAACAAGATCACCTCCGAGAACGAGAAGAAGGCCAAAGCGGGAAAGTAGATGCTATCCTAGAGTTAGTAACCAGGCTCACACCACACAACTGCACACCAGCATAAACACACAGAGACATCCTCCTCTACCTGCCCCCCGTCGTATTACTTACTGTCGAAATTAGTCTTGAGTTTTAACCAAATTACGCAGTAACATCAGCAACCAACAAACCACAAAAACAACAAACGACGAGAAGAAACACAAATTTTAGCTGTTTTTTTTTCTTTTTATGTGTCGAATTAAATAAAAAAAAAATTCAAGGTATATATATATATAATATAATAGAAACATGAGGAACTACCAACCAACCAACCAACAACTACAAACAGCTTGTGATCTTGCGCTTATGTAATTTCGTTTAATTCTTCGGTAGGTTTCAAAAATATAAAAAATATATATTTTATTTTTTTGTAATTTATTTACGCCCTATACATATATATATATATACATATATTAAACAATCAAAGCTACAATACAATAATATATTAATTGAAAGAAAAACGTTCTGAAACTGCCCTCCCAGGAATCGCGTCTGGGTATTACATGGAATATATGGAATATTATATTACTGTTTCTATTATTTCCCTGATTTTCCGATCATTTCTATGTCAACTATATGATATATCGTAGTCCGATCCGGTCCGTTATTACATATGTACGAATGAGAGTATATAGAAGACAAACAGACAGACGGACATGGCTAGATCGACTCGGCTGTTGATGCTGATCAAGAATATATATATACTTTATAGGGTCGGAGATGTCTCCTTTAGTGCGTTGCAAACTTCTTCGCTTATCGCTTTTCGAAAATAAAAATTAGCCAACAGTCGAATGTATCGACTTATGAGACTGTCACTTACGACGACTTCCAAAAGTTTTAGCTTGCTTCAGCATCAACTTATATTTACGACAAAAGCAAAGCAGAAGGCAACAAAATTAAAAAAGGCGACTGCAGCTGATTTTGGATTTTTGATACTTTTTGATTTTTGACTATGCTTTGACTTCGACTTTTCAGAAGCAAAAGCAGAAGCAAAATAACTAACTTCAGTTTTTTAAACACTGTTTGTACCTATAAATACTGTTAAGATTTATCAATAAAATCAGTAAGTGTTCTACCCCAAACAGAAGCTTTACCCACTCATCCTTATTCACCAACCAAACCAACTCAAACCGCCCACCTAGTTCCAAGTGCTAGTTGCGACACCAAAAGGCAATACATAGTTTAAGCTCTATCTGCAAGGCATTCAAACCTCCTTATAAACACGAATCCAACATATAAATTAATTAAAAAAAAAAACACAAATATAAATATTCCTTTTAATTTTTTTAAGTAATCAATTTATGTTATTTATTTATATTGTTTTTATTATTATAATTTTTATTAAATATTTTTTCTGATGAGGACCACAACGAGAAAAAAATTATTTAAATTTAAAATCAAATCACGGAGTTTTAATATTTATAGTGGATGCAAGTGACGCCGAAAAGGGTATACCCGCCAAAACCAAGGTAGCGCGTTACTTGGCAGTCCGCCAATCAAAATGACCTAAAAAGGGTATACCCGCCAAAATCAGGGTAGCGCTTCACTTGGCGGTCCGCTAATCTAAGTGCGCCAAACCCAGAGGGCCCAAAAACAAAAAAAAATTCCCCCTGAATTCCGACAACAGCAACCATCCTCTATGGAAATGCCACTGTTTTCTTAGGCTTAGAGCAGTAAGCAACCCGTTCGCAGTAACACAGTAAGCTCCTACGAGGCGTATATATATGCCATGTAAAGGCATACCCTTACTTCTGACCGAAGAAGTAAGTGTTTCTTAGAAATATGCTCCGAATCCCATCAAGGATAGGTGACGTAAATTATTGTTTGATCTCCACGGCAATGGGTCAAAAGAGACGAGAATGCCTGTACCTGTAGCTCATGTTCATGCCAGGAAGCCCTCTACGCCGCCCTCAGCGCCACCTCTGCCCACCGAGCATCAAAAAGCTAGGCTCTTGCGCTCCCGGATTTCAGCCCTCCGCGCACCAACTTCTGAGCGAACCTTCTCCCGCTCTCCGCTTCGTGTCATTCCCGATCTGCGCTTGCTGTGAGACGAGCTGGGGACAGCTGACCTGCTTTCCGCCACTTGGGCCCGCCACCGCACTGTTAAGCTCAGCTTTTCGGTCGCGAGCGCGGACCTTATGTTAAGTACCTAGCAGTTCAATGTATGAAGCTAATAAAAGCTGATGCGACTGCTTTTATGTATGCCTGAAACTTACCACGACGTCTCCGACTTCTTATTCTTTTCGAACCGAACCCGGTTATCTACGTACGAAGTGGGATTTTTCTGTGTGCTACAAGCGGCCTCAGCAAAATAAAATCGCTGTCTCAAAATATCGATGTTTTTTTTAACATAAAACTCGATGATTTTTCTGCTATGTTTCGTAATAACTCTACTAGAGTTTGGCCTATCTATCAAATAAAACTGAACGTGTTCTCTACAATAACCAATTATCGTCTTGGTTAAATGTTTACTATGGTGTCCCACAAGGCAGTATTCTCGGTTCACTACTTTTTTTCTTTATAAACGATCTACCAAAAGGCATGTCCTGTGGGTCTACTTGAATGTGTTTCTTTTTTTTCGGTCGATCATCGATTTCATTTTGAAAGAATCAATGTATCGTCTACCTCTTTTATGATAATAATAAACCCATCGCTAAGAAAAAAGGAACGAAGAAAAAGGGTA
Organism: Drosophila truncata; assembly: GCA_008042515.1. Taxonomy (NCBI): domain Eukaryota; kingdom Metazoa; phylum Arthropoda; class Insecta; order Diptera; family Drosophilidae; genus Drosophila; species Drosophila truncata. Next base: position 4,354 of record VNJQ01001288.1, on the reverse strand, counting down.
AGCTAACTCTAAAGCTTTTATGTTTTTTTTTGTGAATCGGATGCCATTTTTGCTTTCCGGCAATATTTGGAGAAACCCCCGTTTTGTTCTCCGGGAGTCTGCCATCTGCAAAGCGCGCTAAGCTGAGTAACGACAAGGAAATGGTAATATTTGCTCGCGAACGTCTGGCAGAGCAGAAGCTGCCGACACAGAAACTTCCAGAAATGACTGAAAGCCAAGAAAAATTTCAAATCGAAGTAATCAAACTCCTAAAACAACAGGCTTAAATTGGAAACATGCACAACAGCCAAAACAGACAAATCTTCCACATTAAAACACATTTTTTAAGTGTTCTATGAGTGACAGCTTTTGGATAAGCTGTCAAATCGGACGGAGGATGAATATGTAGCTCTATGGGAACACGAGTTTCATATCTGTGAAAAATTCTAACTGTTTTAAACGGATGGACCGTGTGAGAATAGGGCATTGGCCTCAAAATTCTCCCTTCTCATCCGGAGCGCTGTTCCCTGCAAATCGCAACGACAAGAAGCTGGTAGAAATCGAATAAAAGAAATAGTTCGCGAGCGCCTGGCAGAACAAAAGCTGCAAAAATGGCAAAAAGCCAGGATGAATTCCAAATGCATATGTGCATCCATATACATACATACACACATACAATCGTGACATTTGTGAAGATATATATTTATATATTTAAATGCATGCCCATTAGACATCTGCATGATTCCACTCATAATATACGTCACATAGAATACATTCGAATGGAATTGAATTGAATGAGTGAAACGCACGAAATGAAACGACATTGTATGAGTGAGAGGTTCTCATTCCACTCATAACTTACTACCTGCAACGAAATGAACGTAATTGAATGAAGCGTAAAATGAAATGAAACATTTGGAAATGCCTAGAACATTCGAATGATTCGAATTGTTGCGTGCGAATTCGGTCCATTCCTTTGCTTATTCTTGACAGCTGTACTTCAAAGACGCAATAATGGACGCATTATTTTCAAAAGAAGCCGACAAATCTGTATGTTTTAGCTTGGTGGAATTTGAATAAACAATTTTTTCCACTTTTGCATAAAGTAAGTAAGTTGCAAAATATTTTGCATTCCAGCAAGCAGTGCGGCTTCGGAACGCGCATTTTCTAGCGCAAGAAATTTAATTACAGAAAAGCGTTGTTTAATAGCCACCAATCCAGAAAATATAAACAAAATAATGTTTTTGCATTCGAATTTAAGTTAATTATATTGTTATTTTAGTAATAAGTTTAATATATAACCAAATTACATATATGCATACACAACTATAAAAACAAATTTCATTTCTTTTTCATTGTTTTCAGTTGTCACTCGAATCATTCGAATGAAGCGTCTCAATTTACTGTGTTCTCATTCCATTCAATTCATTTCCATCTGTTTCGTTGTTGTGCGACTGAGTCGTACGTAAATTCACTCACTCACTCATACCAGTTTGACTTTGCTTTCATTCTCATTCCATTCATTTTCGGCATTGTGCATTTGAATGTGCCTTTTTCGCCACTCATGCAGATGTCTAATGCCCATATACATACATATTTTCCAATAGATTTTCTGCCTCCGATTTCAGAAACTAATATCAAAACGAAAGTTCCCTAAAATTTATTTCTCCAGCTGCAGCTCCGTGTTGTTTTTGTGTTGCTGTTTTTTTTTTCTGTGGGGACTTACGCACTGCTCTGATGTCAGCGTAACCCAGCGAACATTTTCCGCTCCAACAAAAGCGCAGGTTTTTAATTCCATCTATCCGGCTAGATAAATTTAAAACAAATTATTTATTATTAATTTTCGCTCGGGAAACAGCCAAGGGTTTTAATTCCACCGTTCCGGCCAAGTAATATTTAAATTGAAAAATTATTAATTTATGACTTACGCCCTGCCCTGCCTTCGGCGTAACCCAGTGAACATTTTCCGTTCCACCAAAATAATTAAATAATAATTAAATTCAAAAATAATTAATTATTTTAAATATTAACTTTCGTTCCAACAAAAGCGCAGGTTTTAATTCCACCTGTCCGGCTAGATAAATTGAAAACAAATTATTTAATTATTAATTTTCGCTCGGGAAACAGCCAAGGGTGTTAATTCCACCGTTTCGGCCAAGTAATAATTAAATTCAACACAGTGAACATTTTCCGTTCCAACACTTTCACTTTTCCTGTCACGTAATAATTAAATTCAAAAATTATTAATTATTTTAAATATTAACTTCCGTCCATACAAAGGCCAAGGTTTCAACTCCACCGTTCCACCTCCATAATAATTAAATACAACAACAATTGGTCAAAAAAAACTAATTATTATTAATTATTTACCTTTTGTCAAATTCAAACCAAGGTTTTATTTCCACCTTTCCGGATCCGCAACACCTAATTTCGAAAATAATTAGGGATTCAACTTCATTTTTTATTGCAGAACAAAATCAGTTTTTGAATCAGGAATACAATATTTTCGTACGAGTCACACATATATATATTCACAGTCCCATGCCGACACACTACCACCCACACTACACATATAATCATCATACCCGATGATACCCTATAATTGTAAACACACATAAACACATACACCCAATGTTACCCTACAATATGAATCCCTAATAATCCCTACTGGAAAACTACCAGACAGTAAGAGGATACCAACAGTCATAAAACCAAGTCCCCAGTCGCAGACTCATTAGACTAAACAATTATTATTTAAACATCCTGTCTTATTTCCAGAATCACACGTTCAAAGTCCGGACTTGTCAAAAGTCGAAAACAAAATTCTCAGATTACAGAAGCACTTGTATCCAAGAGCGAATGCACTTGAATCCAAGAGAAAATCCAATAATCAATAAATCCATAATTAAGCTCTCTCTCAGAATCTTCGAGACTCACTTGAGATCCACAAAAGCTCAAGACCGAGGCTTGAACGTCAACCCTTATAGTTAACCAAGTCGAGTTCGAGACACGAAATTGTTCGGTCGGTGTTCTTCAATATTATAAAACCTCTGTATAAATTCAGTTAAAATAAAATAAAAACATTTTTTTTAACTTATGAATTATCTGAGAATTTAATTAGCGCAGCCAGTAGGATCAAAAATTAAAAGAGTCCTTTTTAGTACGGTACTGATCAATTGAAAGAATACGCTATACAACTAGCTATCCAGATCAGCGAATTAATACAGTGATGCAAAACTTTGATCCGCAAAAGAACTTACGTGTGTAAAAGTTCAACCGAAAAAATCCCGTGCGGTCAGAAATAAAATTTAAAACCTAAGTTTTTAATTCTGCAAAGACATTTAAAACAAATCAAAAGACTTAAACATCAAAATGGCAACACAACAACTCTCTGAGCTTCACCTGAACCAGTTGCTGGGACAGATCAAAGAATTACATTACTATGATGGCACACCGGGAAAACTATCAGTGTTTATTAACTGTTCAGGCCAGGAGCCACTGTTCGCCGCCGATCCCAGAGCGGATCGAAGCTCGTCGTTCTCTTATGTTCTTTTCCCTTCTCTTCTCTTCTCTTCTCTTTTTAAGTCTTCGTGCACTCCCGCTCTCGTTTGTTTTTGGAGTTATGTAGGCGGGAGCGTGGAGCTAGTCTGTAAGCCATTCTGTAAGCTAGTCTGTAAGCTAGTCTGTAAGCTAAGTCTGTAAGCTAAGTTTAGTTCGAATTCTGAAGTCTAATAAACCCGATCACTGTGTGAAGTTGCTCCTCGACGCCCCCGATATTTTTTTCGTCTTTTATTTACGTGCCGCGCCGAGAAACAACAACCACCCCGCCTCCGAGACTCTGCCAGCCAGCGACGCCAGAAGGAAGCCACCCCCTACGGAAACATTTTGGTCCAAACGAGCCGGATTTTCTTCTTCAGCATCCCTGGTGTTCTTGCGTCTAAATAAGATAAGTACGAATTTCCTCACTTTGTTCTACCGGTCTTCAGAAGCTGTTCGAAAATCCAAGTTCGCTCAGACTACTGCAAGATTTTTTCTTTTGTCAACTCCAAGTCCGAGTCTCCGACACTACGGTAGTTTTTCCACATTTTCGTACATACATATTTCCAACTCCGTTTTTTCCAATTCCGTTATCTTGGCTGAGCCGCCATATTTCCTTAGTCCGAATTTTCTCTGCACACCCCTTGTACATATTCGCATAGAGGGTCCGTACATCAACAGACAAAACTGTCTCTGTTTTTCCATCCATACATACATACATATACATACATCGATAAAATAAATTCCAATACAGTCCACTAAAATCTCTCCGGAGCCCATACATACATCCGCACACATAATTACCCTGTTTTTATATTGTTCAAATAAAATATATATA